>NQII01001039.1:583006-625741 GCA_002778355.1 Clitarchus hookeri
TTTTCACCCGTGCCCTACTGGGTTCATACCTTGAGGTTCATCAGATGTGACAGGTATGACCTTCAATGCCTTTATACAGCAATTTGAAAACCAGATTTGCGAAGAGTAGTGTTTGTATACAGTATAAATGCCTCAAAAGTGCAGTTTCACCATATATCAAAACCAAGGTTTGTAATTTACGTTTCACGTCAAATTTTGTGTATTGTGTGTGGTATAATCAATGAAATTTCGGTTTCGTTTGTAAATACGGCACAAAAAATTATGCAGCATCCAATATTTTTGTAATTGTTTGGTGACAAGGGAGGTTACTGATGCCGTTATGTGGTATCATTTGGAAGATGTTTACATATATATTAGTTGAAATATATCCACAAATTTTTTTGCAAGAAGTCGCCAAACATTGCATTTGCACTCTGAAAAAATAGGCCATGTTCAATGTTCCCGTTTTTTTGTAAATGATTGGCAGCAAAGGTCGTAGCACGTTCCCTTTTGAGCTAGTTTTATTTGGAAGACGTTTTGTTTATTAATACAAATTAATATTTCATTTGAATATCCTCGGATTTTCCCAAAACAAGCCACCAAGCAGTGAATTTGCTCTTGGAAGAAAGCACTGTGTGTTCAATGCCACCATTTTTATAATCAACTGGTGACAAAAATTGCAAACTTTGAAGTATAAGGGTTGGGGGGGGGGGTGAAATCTGTTCCATTTCCCAAAATATTTTTAGCGACCTTCTTTCCATACAGACCTAAATTTCTGGAAACCATGAGGTGCAGTTTTAGGAAGGTTTTACTAAATAAAATTACGTAATATGACTAAGTCATTACTTAATGCAACTGTGTACTGTGGTTTAATTTATCTGCAATTGTCTTAAACAAAATTTTTTATTTACTTAGAATTAAATTTATGCTGACAGTGCACATTATCAAGCTCACTTTTACAGACAGTTCAGATATACAATTATACAGACTGTTCAGATTACAATTATACAGACTGTTCAGATTACAATTATACAGACTGTTCAGATTACAATTATACAGACTGTTCAGATTACAATTATACAGACTGTTCAGATTACAATTATACAGACTGTTCAGATTACAATTATACAGACTGTTCAGATTACAATTATACAGACTGTTCAGATTACAATTATACAGACTGTTCAGATTACAATTATACAGACTGTTCAGATTACAATTATACAGACTGT
This sequence comes from Clitarchus hookeri, assembly GCA_002778355.1. Taxonomy (NCBI): domain Eukaryota; kingdom Metazoa; phylum Arthropoda; class Insecta; order Phasmatodea; family Phasmatidae; genus Clitarchus; species Clitarchus hookeri. Next base: position 584,218 of record NQII01001039.1, read on the forward strand.
TCAGATTACAATTATACAGACTGTTCAGATTACAATTATACAGACTGTTCAGATTACAATTATACAGACTGTTCAGATTACAATTATACAGACTGTTCAGATTACAATTATACAGACTGTTCAGATTACAATTATACAGACTGTTCAGATTACAATTATACAGACTGTTCAGATTACAATTATACAGACTGTTCAGATTACAATTATACAGACTGTTCAGATTACAATTATACAGACTGTTCAGATTACAATTATACAGACTGTTCAGATTACAATTATACAGACTGTTCAGATTACAATTATACAGACTGTTCAGATTACAATTATACAGACTGTTCAGATTACAATTATACAGACTGTTCAGATTACAATTAATTCATTTCCATTGGTATTGTGAAACAATCAGCAACATTAAACTGAATTTTCAAACATAGAATCAATTCTGAAATTTGCAGGAAAATACCAGTTATGTAAAACAATAATTACACATTTCAAAACACAGTAATATCATAATATTTGCTTTAATAAAAAAAAAAAAAAAAACAACTTGCCTGCAAACTACCCTGCAATAAATAAAAAATTTATACCTTTTAATAGGGAACCAAATCATACACACCTATCTGCCTCATCTAAGATTATGATTTTATGGCGACCTGGTGGCAGTGTAACTTTTTGCTGGGCGAACATCTTGATCTTGCTGCGGACCACTTCAATGCCTCTCTCATTCGATGCATTAAGTTCCAGCACAGCAGAGCTGAATGCTGGCCCGAGCATAATACGTGCAAGACACAGAATAGTTGTGGTTTTGCCAACCCCTGGAGGACCCTGCCACATACACCACAAACATGTCTCAAGAAAATTCTTCACAACAGATTATATTTTACACAAAAGATAACATAGTTTAGGAAGAATTTTAAAAACTGATAAAGAAAATTTAAGAAATATTGGTCAGAGAGTTTATTTACAGTAAACTTATGTTTTTATGTTTATTTGTCACATAAGTTGTGTATTAGTAGTGGTTACAATTAAGAGCATACTGTCACCAAGAATGTTGTATTTTATTTATAATGCCTAAATCAAAAATTTGACTCAAAAACTGTCAAGTGTCCACAACAAGAAATTTACAATTCTAAAGCTGATTAATACGAGTCTCTTAGAAGCTTTAAATTCTAATACAGAATTCTTTAAGAAAACATTATGAACTGTACAGTTGATTGTAAAAGAACAAAGTAAAATCTGTTGAATTAGTTTTGCAACGGTGTCTGAAGACTCCCTACACTGGTGTGAAAACATGGGCTAATGGACCTGGAATTTACAGCAATGACGATCACTACCTAGTTTGAGAAAACTTTTCTGTTAACTGTAAAAGTTGAAGTCTGACAAAGTGCAATTTGTATGTACTGTTCTGGTACAGTATTGTTTCATTTTAGTTTTGGACTATTTTTTAACTTAAATATATTTTGCCTGCCAATACAGTGTAACATTCCTGAAAATGGCAACATTAAGGAGAAGTTACAATTTGCCATGCAAACAACGTAAAATCCAGTAACTTGGTTCCACAATACCCCAAAATACTAACTAACATATTTTGCAAACTATGAATTTTACAGAAATATTTCCAGTTTATAAGTTGTTATGCATTACGAAAGAAACACTAAAGAATTCATTTTTGTGTTTGTACAATTTATAGTTTACATAATCTACAAAAAACCTGTTTGTAAAATTTTTATTACAAGTCCCACATTTGTTCAGAAAGTCAGTGTGATGTTAGGATCTAACAAACACATAAATGTCTTGCGATTGTTTTGTTCTCTATGGTTTTAATTCTTTGAATGAGCTTTATTGGCTGAATTAAGGTAACTCCAGGATGGCTACACTTGCTTCAATACAATGTACGCAATAACAATTGTTTGAATCCAGCAGATAAACTGGAGCCACATTTCACGTTTCCCTTCTGATTGTAATTTTACGTTCTAAAAATGTCAGTTGGAAGTTTCACTAGTACCACATAGCTGCATTTTATACTTTGAGTTGTCTAGCTTCATTAGCGGAGCTTGCAAATTGTAAGCCTCTGCTCGTGAGACTCTGGCATAGTTCATAGGATGGGTGGTACACTGCCATGATAACTCACTCTGCTCCTTATCAAACCCACAAAAACTTGAACACAGCTTGCTTGCATGCCAAAAAAAATAACTTGAGTAATGCTTTGTTAGCTAAAGCATGCAATTCAATAGTTATAGAACTTTACCACATAAATTGGTTTGAAATTTGGAATATGACCCCTTTCCCCAAAACTGCCACTGCAAAAAAAAATATATACATAGCAAGTCAAGACTGATGTCATTGCAATATATGGTCACAAAATACTAAACTGAATTACAGAAAGACAGCATTATAGAAGGACTTACTGTACCAAATATGTGAAAATAATGTGGAGACCAAAAGAAAAACTTTTAATATCAGACATGAATGGGTTCACCATTCATACTTGTTGAAATTCAATTAGTCAAGAAATTCTTTTGTTTACAACACCAAGTTGCTGCAAAACAAACTCGTGCAACCAAAGACTTTAAGCAGTGACCCTATAATGTCACTGGTGAGAAATTTATAGCAAAGTTCAAAGCAGCACCCTATACTTGTTTTGCAGGAATTCACCCAGAATATTTTGAGCTATAACAATCTTAAAAATGCCATTTCTAGCCATTTTAAAGAACAAAATAATGTTTGCAATACGCCTGATTAGTTGCAAGTTGCGACCACTATAGTCTGAAGTGCAAACACACTGCAACCCAGTTCAGGCCACAGGTAGAAAGGCGACGTGAAAGACAAAACTTCCGTCAGCAGCAGTTTATTCAGGAGAACCTGCAGCACTGCTCGTGGCACTAAACAACAATACTGCATCAGAACTGAATGTGTCCAATGTCATCTACTGACGCAGCATCAATGCATAGTAAGTACATGCATGTTGTGGTGCAACTATCTCCTAGCTTGCGTGCATGCAACAGGGGCATGCTTACTCTTGTACACTTGCAACAGGTGAAATGCTTCACTTGTTAGCATCATTTGCAATAACTCAACATGTCACATTGATGCTACTCCCCAACTGTGGTATACAGGGTGGTTCATAGAGTCTCAGTTATGTACTAGGTTATATTTGACCGCAAATTCACACATAGTTTCTTGGAACTTCACACATAGTTTCTTGGAACTTCACACATAGTTTCTTGGAACTTCATACATACTTTCTCGGAAACACACACACACCTACCGTCCCGGGAATTCACTTACTTTCCCAGGAATTCACATATAGTACTGACCTTGCGAGTTGGGGGTGCCTTAAGGGCAGCTTTAAGTACTCGTGCTAACTGTTTCTGACGTCATGGGAGGGGGGGGGAGCTAGGCGTCGGGACGTGTCTCCTGAGCGACGGACGCTTGTACTTATCTGTTTCTGATGTTTGGTGGTGTTCCGATAGTGGGTGAGGTCTGGTGATTTGGGCGGCCTTTCCAGGCCGCCATTCTCGTTGGTGTGCTGCACTCAGCTGGCTTCCTCCTTCAACTGACNAGTGGGTGAGGTCTGGTGATTTGGGCGGCCTTTCCAGGCCGCCATTCTCGTTGGTGTGCTGCACTCAGCTGGCTTCCTCCTTCAACTGACTGTCTCCCTCGTCCCGGCGAGAGACCCCTCGCGGGACCCTTCCGGCTTCCGCCTTCTCGGCGCCGGTCTGCACTGGACCTAGCTTCCTTTTGGTGTGGCGCTCTTTGCTGAAGCTCCCCACTCAACTCCCATTCTTGGCGTATGGTTGTAACTGACGGATTACCTCCCTACCACGTCCCGGCGAGGGACCTTTAGAAGGTCCCCACCCCGGCCTCCGCCTTCTCGGCGCGGGGTTGCACTGGACTACTCCCACTCGACTGACTCACTGACTGTCTCGCGTCCCCGCATGGTGATACTACTCGTCCCGACATAACTCTGGTAACTGTCTAGCTGATTCTGACGTAACTGTGGTAACTGACTCGGCCGGGGTCCGATTCCCCAGCCTCGGCTGACTGACTTCCTCTCTCGGCGCGCTGTTGTAACCGACTGCTGACTGATCTGACGTAACTGATCCTCTCAGCGTGACGACGGTAACTCACTCTCCCGGCGCAGAGATATGANGACTGCTGACTGATCTGACGTAACTGATCCTCTCAGCGTGACGACGGTAACTCACTCTCCCGGCGCAGAGATATGACTGACTCCTCCCTGTCCCGCAAATTGTCTTTTAAACCCTCTTGACGCCCCCTTAGAACCGTACATGTGTCTCCCTTCGTTGGGTGATGAGGGGGGAAGGGGAAGAACACCAGCTGCCCTCAGCCTAATCGCCGCACGTGTCCTTTGTTCATATGCGGTTTGCTAGAGGGAGAGGTGAGGGTCCGCGGCGGCACGTGTTAATGTTTTTCACGCGTGTTGCTGGGGTAGGGTGGGGACTCGTAGCACCACTGCCCAAGCTGTCAGTCTTTTTCTCGTGTAACTAGCGTTGTATTGGCGAAACTCAGCTTACCTCGGTATTTCTTCTGCGATATGTAAGCTCTGCCCTCCTTGGCACGTGTCATAATTCTCTCGTGGGCGAAAAGTGCTACCCTACTGCGGCTTGACCTCGGCACGCGTTAATCGGTTCTACGTCCTCTTGTTGACCTAAACCTGGCATCCACATGTTCCGCGACACGTGCCAACTTGTAGGCACTCGCGGGGGTAAGATGGCGGGGGAGGAGGATTGTGGCAGCGACGTTCTACCTACTATATGCGTCACGTGTCAACGGTTGTAAAAAATCTTAAAAATTGTTTACTACCTTATTTTTTATTATAGAAATATGAAACTATTTCTACACTGAAGATGTATTGATATTAAGTATACCATAAGTACATAAATTATACATACATGAGTGCAAGTTGTAAAAGAAAATGTGGGGGTGTTGGCCAAACTTGNTATACCATAAGTACATAAATTATACATACATGAGTGCAAGTTGTAAAAGAAAATGTGGGGGTGTTGGCCAAACTTGACAGCATGGCAACACTGTCGCGTAAAGAAATGAGCTAGTGTCAAAAATTACATTAGGATCTAATTTCATGCAGCCAACACTACCACTGTTCATCACTATCACCAAGGAATCATTCCACATTGAATCCACAAACCTTAAGTAGCTTTTGAACCAGATTTCTCAAACTTCAAGGATTTGTAATGTGCAGTGAGCATATTGGGGGTGCAAATTTACTGTACTGTTTGCAGCTAAAGTACTGTGAATCAGCACACAAAGTTGATGAGAGATATTTATAATAATTATCAGGGCAATTTTGTCACAATAACACATGGGTTACACTGGTGCATAAAATACAATAATTATAAATCTGACAACTAGAAACATGAATTACCACAGCACTTTCCTGTAACAATTACTTCCTTAAAAGAGAATGGAGGCTATTTCATTCAAACATATACAAAACACTGAATTCCACTGTGGCTAATTGGAACATGACCTCGACACAAGTTACCGACATAACTAATTACGGAGTCTACTTCTCCCTCCCTCCCCCTATATATATATATATATATATATATATATATATGAGCCGGTTAAAGCCAAAGTGGTGCAAGTCACGTTTTCTATTATTATGAGTTATACATAGGAACGCACCCTACAACCATGAAAGAGTTTGTGCAAAAATGGTGCAATTCGTAGCTTTCTTAAATAACCCACAGATGGCAGCACATGTATGACATGATAATGGATCGTTTGCAGCCAAAGTGGTGCACGTTTGACTTACATCACATTGCTATGCAACAAGATGTGTTAAACCTTGATGTGTTATGTTACAAGTATGAAGTATTTTTGTGAATAAATGCAATGTTTGTGTTTATTAAACAATATTAATTGTTATTCAGATGAAGACTGGTTTAGTAATTCAGGATCTGATTATATACCATCAACGTCAGTATCTGAGAGTTCAGATGTGTCAGGTAAGATTAACATCATATTATTTTGCATTTGTTTGTTTTGCGAAAAAATAAAAAAACATTTGAATAAAGTTGGTCCTATTAGAATGATTGTGCAGGAAACATAATGACATGTCCTGTCGTGGTCTGATTTGCATAAGCATCAAAATATTGCAACATTATTATAACCTGAAACGTCAGTATGTTCTAGTATTCCCAGTATCAGTACCGATAGACAGCCTGTTAATCTATTCCATTTCCGGGTTTCAGAGATTGGCAATGAAGTTAGGCATATCAAACATAGTTTGAGAAAAATGTAATAAGTTATTGCATATTCTATAAAGTTTTCTCTTTTCTCTATAGGAGATGCACGTAGGGAAACTAACACAACTCGTAGAAGCTGCTGGCGATGCCATGGACATTACAGAAGATGAAACTGAAAATGGAACTTCGGTAAAAGAAACTAAACTTTGGTAAGGCTTAAGCCCTATACAACTTTAACAAGTAAAAAAGGTGAATGAGAAGAAATTAGAAATTCAGTAATGCAAACTGCCACTGTGGAATGAAGTGTTTAGAAAAGTTAGATGAAGAAGGGAATAAAAATGCATTTGAGACCTTCTGGAATATTGCTTCATTTAGTTGCCAAAACCCATTTTTGTGTGGTTTAATCAAACAAGGAAAGCCTGATGTAAGACATCCTAGAGATAACTCGAGACCGGCAAAGACAGAAGATTTGTAAGAAGTATTTCCTTGACACACTACAAATAGCAGATGGGAGAATGACCAGAGGTCTGGAAAAAGTGCAGGCTGAAGAACAACCAAGAGCAGACAACGGGCAAGTGGTAGTCCTGCTAATACAATTAATGAAGATAAAATCACTGTTGTCCGAAAACACATCTCAAGTTTTCCAACATATCAAACCCATTAAAGAAAATATTTGTCTTCAGATCTTAATATGCGCCTGATGTACAAACTGTATGAAGAGGATTGTAAAAACAAAGATATTATACCAGTGAAAAAAGCCATTTATCATAGAACTTTCAATACAGACTTCAATTTGCACTTCCACGTACCCAACAAAGAAACGTGTGTACAATGTGACCAGTACAAAATGCTCAAAGGTGCTCCTGTAGTAACTGAAAACGAGAAAAGTAAATTAGAAGTAGAACACGAACTTCATTTGAGGAAGGCAGAGGCAGCACGGCAGTCCATGGAGCTTGACAAAGTAAAAGGCGAGTGTGATACTCTTTATTACGCATTTGCTGAAAGCCCTTCCCTCCCAATATTGACATGTTCAGTTGCCTACTACAACAGGAACATGTATGTTTACAACCTAGGATGTCACGAGCTATCAGGTGGGTTGGGTTTCATGTACGTATGGGATTAAACAACAGTTTCACATGGTTCGAAAGGAAATCAGCTCCTGTGTTACAAAGTAGATAGATGTGAGAGCTGCAAAGTAGTCATGTGGTTATGTACAGTGATACGTGTACCGGTCAAAACCTAAATGTAAAGTTTCCATTAATGTGCCCACTTGCATCTCGCCCCCACCCCAGGAAGGTAGTGCATACAGTATGGACTAACGACAGATAGTCCCGAAAGTCCATGATACCATTGCACGAGTGGATACCAACAAACTGATTGTACATTAAAACACAAATAATTTCTGTTTCTTTCCATTTTCCTTGCAATATTTTAGAAACACAAGTTAGTTGACATGCCGAGTGCAATTTCATTCATTTAGAAAACTTATCTCTCATTAAGAAAATATTTCACTTCAATGTTGTATATATTGAACGCACAAAAAAACATTTGTCCAATTCTGCAAAATAAAACTTGCCATAAACCAGTGAAATTTTCTAAGTCACTTTTATGAGGTAAAATGTTAGGCTGTAAACTTAGTAACTTAACATTTTTTAACGTAAACACACTATACAACTGTAATTCCATTAAGTTGCTTACCTATAGGTATATAAAGTTTGTCAAATGTATTTAAATCAATCTGCGGCATTATACAGCATAAATACATGCCTACTCCAACATAGGACACATGGAAACAAGCAGAGAATGGTTACAGAGACATATGGAAGTTTAAAATATGCGACAATTGAAAACATGTATAAATTTAATCCTGCTCCTGCAAACGGTGTGAAATTTCCCGAGAGAGATAGAGAGAGAGAGAGACCCGCACACCACTTATATCCTCATTAGTGCACCGAACAAGGCTGTCCATCCTTTAAACGCGGCACAGCACAGTAGATGTAGTGTGCTATGCGTGCTGCGTTACGGGTGTCTACGGAACAGTCTAATACACTTATCACAACCTTCTTCACTAACATCAGACTTATCAACACTCACCAGTAAATATTCATACCACTCTATACTACAGTTATGACAAACAATCTCAAAGATATGATTATGTTCAATGCGCAAGCACTATCCTATGTTACGAAAGGGAACTGGTTTCAAAACTAACAATTTCAACTGTCTGTTGATGACACAGCTGACACTGTCCTTCGAACTTCAAAGGTTCAACGTAGTTATACTTGAACAAGTTATCTTCTGTACATTGCCTTTGAAGTGGCAGGTTATGACTCACTGGTCCTTGTGCCTTGAGGGGATGTATGTGAACAAGAATCCAAGGATGNTAACAAGTTCTCTTCTTTACATTGCCTTTGAAGTGGCAGGTTATGACTCACTGGTCCTTGTGCCTTGAGGGGATGTATGTGAACAAGAATCCAAGGATGTGTGTTTGGCTGGCTGGTGAATCACCTTGTTAGTCATCCACTATATAGCAACAATTCTGGAATGCTATAGGCCCAGCTCCCCTGCTCAGTTATTGATCTGAATGAGGAGCATATAAGTTGTGTTGCAGTGTCTATACCGGTTTGATTTTGGTTTATCCTTTTAGCTTCAGTGTTTTTAGAGAGGATTGTGAAAGACAATTTATGCAGTTAAGGGTGAGAATTTTGCATTACATGATTGTAAAGTTACTGAATTACAATGGAATATTCTTGTTTTACTAGCATTTGTACAGGAAGTGTACGTCACAAACTGTCTTACTCTAGGTCCTCTGTATTGCATATTATTTCTGAGTTTACTGAAGAACAGAAAATATTATTTTCATTGAGAACTAACTGTAATGATATAAAAACTGTTTGTGCTTTTCATTAGGCTGAATTTCTAGACAGATACTTTCACATTTACGTCAAGTCTTGTTCAGACCCTAACAATGTCCACTGCTGGAAATATCAATATAACTTTCAGACTGTAATGCTAAATTCAATTTAATCCCAGGGAAATCTTGTTAATGAAGCTTGTTCAAGTACTTGGCATTTCTCCTGTCAAGATGCAGAAGTTTTCAAATAAAGCTAGACCCTCAATGGTACAGAAGAAAGTTAATCAAATAGCTTTCTGTAACAGAAGTGCCATTTTTTGCTTGTACGTGCTGCAAACAATAGGCTATAAAAAATTTTTTTTTTTAATTATTATAAAAATTGTTTTGGGGTCTAGATGATTGGTGCATATAATATAACCCACTAAATTTCATCAAAATCTAAAATGAGGTGGCAAATGTTTTTTGTAAAATTTGTTGATTTCACATAGAATGAACCATTGGTGAAGCTGCCCAAAAAATGAATGTTTTTAAGAGGATAAAAAAACTGTATCAAAGATCATTACAAAATGGCAAAAAAAGTTATGTTGCAACTTTTGACAATCTTGAAATAGTTACTACACAGCTAAGGTCACTTGTATTTTAGACATCAGATGCACAATATTTGTATTTAATTTTCTGCACGAATAACACAAAATGGCCAAAAATGAATATACAAGGTTTTGCAGCTTCACTGATGATATGTTATCATCTTCAGTGCCTCTAATTTTGAAAGAGGCCACACCTAGACGGCCTTGGTAGAATGGTGTACCGTCGTGACTACCAGCTGGTAGTTTGTCTAGGAAGCTGTTACGGTGAACGTACCATCACGTAGGAAAATAGCTTGACTCTCAGGAGTGGATCTAGCAGTTTGCCAAGGAAGAAAGAAGGAAGGGAGTGCCCCATGTGCAGGTGCAGGCCTAGACTTTTAATTTGTGACACGCGAGGAGGCAATATCTCATCATAATTTTACGAAACAAAATTAATTTAAAATAGTTTGAATTTTAAACAATTCTTCTGTTACTTAATTTGGTTATTAAAACATTCACCATAGGATAGTTTTATGCCAATGTGACAGTTGTGGTGGGGGGGGGGATGTTATGTTCCCTGCGGACTCCTCCGCCCCCATCCAAAATTCAACCCTGACTTTCTATTGTGATAAAAAAAAATTGTTCGAATAGGTAACGTCACAAGCTTTAGCTAACAAACTTGTGACAATAGACTACTCTTTCTGTGCATGAATAATATTTAGGTATGCTCTAGCACAATTTAATAAGACCCAAAACTTTGAAACAGTGGAAGGGCCGGGCCATCTGCTCTTGTGCAATGCATAGTTATTGTACCCTAAATAATAAAAAGGGCAAAAAAATTAATGTTTATAAAATTCAAACTTTTTCTACTCTGTACGTGAACAAAAACCGGAAAGTTCAAAAAGCTTTTAAATAACATAGCAAGTATGTGAAATATATAATAACATATACGTATGTGAAATGTTTAAAACTCTCAACAGTTGTTACACTGTGCAAACGAATTGCACTACTACAGAATAATTAAAATTCAAGATTCAGGGAGCAAAAGAATACTCAAGTAAAGGCTTACACCATTTTTAAAGCCATAACATTGGCAGTCACTCAGCAAAAACATCCTAAAGAGATATATGTTTGAAAAGAGGCGTGGGTCATCTTGCCTATTTCACTTGACACTAATTATATGTCTTTATTAATGTGACCAGGAAATATACGTAACAACACATTGCTTTAAAAACTGAATGAATTCTAGACATGTAATTTTGCTACCTTAGAACCCTTGTATAATGCTACCATTTATAAGGTTTTTCCCATCCGCAATGAAGAATTTTTCTGGTCACAAGAACTTTGCTATAAGAATAACATTAAAGATTACCTGAAATAATGTTTTCACTTTACCTTAAACAATAAAATCTGACTCATATTAAAAATGTTTATTTTTTGTGTTTAAAATTTTATATAATTCAATTATAACTTATTTCACATCTTAAGCATGTGTTTTATTTATCTTTATGTAGCATTTACTACACTTGAGTTACTGACACTGTAAGATTGCTATCCTGAAGTAATCTGACACTGAAGTTTGTAATGATGCAGTTATAATTATTAACAGGATATTTGGTTAATTTTCTTTTGCAAGACTTTGTAATATTTTATCAGGATTCGAAGTTATTGCAGTGGCAGTATGTTTATCGGTCATACATTTGCTTTTCAGAAATCTTAGTTTTTGTTCGCATCAGCATTTGTAGGTAGAAGCTTTCCAACATCAGTAAACATTTTTTCCTTCTAGAAGGTTCTGGAAATTTGGTTATATATTCACTGCGACGCAGTTCGGCATGGCGTGGGGAGTGGTTGCATAGGTTTTCGAAGGGATTCCGGCCCACGCCATGCCCTTATTTGGTTATGTTTTTGGCAACCTCGGGCAAGGAGTGGGGGTAGGCACGGGGTGACAAATACCCTGTGAGCCTACCGCCCGAAAACGAAATAGGACCAACACTCGTAGAGGACGCATCGAGGTGGCAAATATCCCCCACACCGGCAACTTTATCCAGCTAAATTATTTATCTGCTGGTGTGGGAGGTTGCTAGGGTGCCAGGAGGGAACTGACGTCCCTCCTGCCTTCGTAATTTCATCTTGCGATGCAAGTTTTAAGTGACGTGATTAATAAATAAACTACTGTGGCGTTGCTCTGTACTTGCTTGTCTAATGAAACTGACTGTTCGGCTCTCTGCATACTTGAAGCTTGTGTGCGAGCTGTTTCTTTGGAATATTAAAATTAACTACAGTAACTAAACCAAGACTTGACTTTATTTTATATTTATATGACGCCTTTAAAGTTTCATGTTTCTACAGATTGAGCAAACCAGAGCTGTAGTTTCCAGTCGCAAATTCTGACAACTGCGACGTTACAAGTTAGTGGAGTGGACAGATTTAGGCAGTTCTAGACAACGAGGTCTTGAGAGCCGATGAGGGTGAAACGAGGTGAGTATGGAGCAATGCTGGAATGAAAGGGCAGGGGAAACAAGAGAACCTAGAGAAAACCAGTACTTAAGATTAGTGTTCTTATTTGTACACAAACATATTGAACTTTATTTGCATGTACTCATGAATAAGATTTTTCCAGTTACTTTTCTACGTAAACTTTATCCATATATGGAAGACTTTAGATAATGAATAGAGTGATGCCAACAATATGCAGTAAATTTTTTTTATAAACTTTAGATATTCTGTAAATTGAGAAGAGGGGAGGGGGATATATATGTTGTTTTCTTATGGTTCTATGTGAACCAGTCACTTTATTATTTGTTGAAGCAACAGTAAGGAAAACAAGTACTTTAAGGATTAGTTAAATAAATAATTGCATGTGTTTCTAATTCTTTGTTTCCAAACTAATTTTTGGTTTGTTGGGTTTGCCTTCTTGGATTAGTGTATTTCCATCTTATAAGGTTTTCCTGCTTACAAAGCCATTTTCTCATAATCCCCTTTAAGAACATTATTAAAAGGTTATAGTGTACTTTAATTTTGGTCATAATAACTAGATAGTTTAAAATCTGAGTCACTAAACCAAAATTTTTATTTTGATGTATTTTAAGGAAAATAAATAGTAATGAAAACTGAAGTGGAATGAATGTGATGTATTAGTTTATAATCAGTAGGGAAAAACAACTCGCAACTATCACCTGTGCACACGGCAATGTTTGTCAATGATTTACATAGAAGTCCTCTAGAACAAGTGCAATATCAATGCAACCAATAAGAAATATACTTTCTCTGGGGGAAACACGTCACTCAAGAGCTTGGTGAAGAGAATGGAATTCCAATAGTGCAAACATCAGTCCACAAGGAAAATACACTGGAAGAATGGAAATTGTTTCTGGGAATGGGGCAGCCTACAAACAAAATCTGAGAAAATGGCCATTCATTAATGTATTGTGACAACAATTTGGAAGAGAGTAACATAAGCAGACTGTCTTTAAACTGTTGACAGTAGGACACTGAATATGGTGCACAAAAATTATATATGATTATTGTTATGTATTGAGATTGCAATTTTTTTTAGGACATTCTCTATGTCTGAAACTGTAACTTTCATAGTAAGGTTTATATAAGTGTATTATCATATTTGTAATAAAAAATTCACGTTGGAAATCAAGTATCCAAAAATAGGAGATAAATCATTAATCCAGACACAAAAACTGTTATACGCAAACTGTGAAAATTGCTTGAATCCATGAGCCCTGCTTTACAAAGTAGGTTCCGTAAACAGCAATTATCAAAACCAAATAAATTAAGCTAATTAAAGAAAAACTTTGCATGAGAAACAAACATTGAACCTTCCCCAAAAACTGTGCGATCTCTAATAATGCACCTATAACATAGTACACAATTAACAAACCTTCACGGTATGCATTAATGGCAAACAGAATCATTCTAGAATAAACAAGTGGTGTATTATGAAGCAATATATATTTATTAAGTAATACACAGAACAAACAAGCAGATGTAAAATAAACTTGAAATTTAGGAAACACTTGTTTGCCTTGGGCATCTTGTATTGAATACCACTGTATGTNAAACACTTGTTTGCCTTGGGCATCTTGTATTGAATACCACTGTATGTAGGAGTCTACAAAAACCAGTAATACATGAATCATAAACATTACAAATGTATTACAAGTGTAAAGGAAATAAATTACTGTAACATTGAAGATTTCCCATTAAAAAACAGTTTGTTCTGTCAGCAAAGAAAATTGGAATGGTTGCTGTGAACACATTACCACTGCAAAACCTAAATTTGAGAGCACTGAGAGTTCTGTGTGGTGTAATAAATGAAAGTCAACAGCACTGTTTCTTCATACTACATACATATTTCCACTACTGCCAGTGAATTATTCACTCCTGGTGTGCAGGGTTCCACGACAAGCCAAACATTACTACTACAAACCAACAAGTCATACGCTTTAGCACACAGTGGGTGATTTCACTGGACACTGATCAAGAAAATATGTTCCCTGCAAATCTGCCTAACTTCCATCTGCGTGCACTGTAAAAAAATGTATAATTCAGAGTTTCAGTCTGCTTTACAGGAAGAAAAAAAAACGAACAATGGACTTTGGTTCAAAAATGTAAAGAGAGATGTGTTATGCCACGGAAAGAAATTACAGTGGTATAGCAAACACATTATTTGAGAACAATATGCAAAAATTAGTCATATACCAATATGAGCTAGACAGTGGTTCTATATATCACATTCTGGCAGCACGAAAGGTTTTATTAATGGAGTGATATTGAATTTTAAGGCTACAACAAAATCTGGTAACTACAAAAATGAGATGGGGAAAATTACAGTACAGGGTATGAAAGGCAGATCATTCCTCATCCAGCACAAAAAATGTATTCAGTCACTATGGTGAAGAAACCAAGCCACCTTCATCTTTGACAATGCTAATTATGTATAAGTAACTGGTTTATAAACACAAAACATAACATTTTTTAATAAACAGAAGAATGGGGAGGGTCAAATGTGAACTGCTAGAGTGCGAGCACAAATGTACAGCATTCCTACAACACACAGCGTAAATAAACATTTTTCACACATCATGGTCACAAAGTTGTACGATTGCTGCCAAACCATTGTAATTTCAATATCATCGAGTACATACAGAGTTCAGTGAAATCATGAATACCTCAGTTACCTTCCAAAATTCCCACACTTACAAAATCAGCGCTACCCAACATCACTAAAGAAAAATGGCAAAAGCAGTGTAAATATGCAAAGAAACTTCAGAATATGTACTGAGAAAATGATGGGTTAGTAAATGATGTTATGATCACCGACACTGTTAACTTGCAGAATAGTGATGGTGACAGTACCAGTAGACGAGAAATGGCAGAAGCATCAACGGAATTGAAGAAATGGTGTACGGTAAGAGAAAACGTGATATAGTCAACATTTATACATGTAGGTGCAAGTTCAGGTCTTTTGTTTGTGGAACAGACTGCTTTGCTTATTATTTCCTCCTACAACATGCACGACAGCAACAGCCTTTTGTGCATATAAGCCAGGGCTTCCTTTAACTCTGTGGCGTAGTACTTTGTAAGCTGAACAAGTAAAAAAAATGTAGTCATAAGATTACTGCAAGAAAAAAAGTATTAGTTATGTTTCACCAGTTTCAATTTCACAGTACATTTTTTTCTGAAATTGTTTTATCTGTTCATGTCTGTAAACATTTATGTAAAGGCTGTTCACAATAAACTGAGCACTTATGAAAGCCCCGCTTACAAGATCTACCTGTATGCACATTGAGTATTCTTCTACCTTATGTACAGTTTACATTGCCATGAGCCTCACTCACTTTAGCCATGCGTCCGTCGACAAACTGTGAAATAATTTAAAAAGTAAAATGTTACAACCTGGCTCATTTTTACAGTGAAATGCATAAAAAAATATAAAGCACAATAAATTATTTTATTGTTTACAAATGTTTACCTTACAATTTTAAATCAATGTTAAGACATGAGACTACTTTCCCTCTGTCGTTACCAACTTTACAAGGTGCTTGCCAGTCAGTGTACCCATTAAAATATACACAAGTAGGTGCAGTTACATTATTCAAAGGTTGATTTCAAAAGTGGTCAGCGGACATGGATAAATTTTTATCTCAGACATTATCATTCACAACTCAAAGAATTTATAAAATATTATGAAATTAAGCTTTGGGGTAATAATTGCAACAAGTGTGACGTTGCATCAAGTATAAAATAACCAACCTGCAATAATACACACAAAAACAATACATTTACAGTCAACTCTATTCTACAACCTTTCACGATTCCCCGGGAAACAAAATTGTTATTTCAATGAGGTTATTATTGGAATTTCGAATGATAACCCATCCCCAATATCTGTATAAAAAATTGTGTTAAAATTAAGCTTTTTTAATGGTTCTCGCAGCAAAATAACACATTATAATTAAACCTCGATTTAACCAGGTGCCACAGTTCCTGAGAATGACTGTAAAANTCTCGCAGCAAAATAACACATTATAATTAAACCTCGATTTAACCAGGTGCCACAGTTCCTGAGAATGACTGTAAAATTTCTACCTTCATAGAATTGAATGGGGATTTTTAACGTAAATCACACATAAAAATGTCACTTCAGAGTGTTAATCATCTCTGGCATAAAACTAACACAATTTGTAATAGAAGTATTAATTTAATTCAATATGCAAACATATTTTGAATAAAAGGAGACTAAAAGTAAGCACTAGAACTCCCCTTGTAGCCAAA
The DNA here is from genome assembly GCA_002778355.1 of Clitarchus hookeri. Classification (NCBI taxonomy): domain Eukaryota; kingdom Metazoa; phylum Arthropoda; class Insecta; order Phasmatodea; family Phasmatidae; genus Clitarchus; species Clitarchus hookeri. The sequence continues at coordinate 600,663 of NQII01001039.1, forward strand.
AATATTTGCAAACTTCAAGTGACACGTAAGTTTTACCGAGCGCAAAGTGCATTTTCAGTGGCTTCTCATAGAAAATTCAGAGCATTTGTTGCTAAAATTTGATTTATTTCAATAGGTATAAGTCTTTTGAATAAACTTTTAAATCATGGAAAACTTTTGGTCACCAAATGATGCCCTAAGCACCATGCGTGAGCACATCGTTACTAATGGCAAGAACCAAATGGAATTTTATGGGAAAATCTGAGTGAGTGAGTGGGTGAAGAGATTTGGGTGGCTCTTAACATTGAGGTCTTGAGAGCAACTGAGGGTGAAGCGAGGTGAGTTTGGAGCAGCACCAGAATGCAAGGGTGGGGGAAATGGGAGANGCAACTGAGGGTGAAGCGAGGTGAGTTTGGAGCAGCACCAGAATGCAAGGGTGGGGGAAATGGGAGATCCCCGAGTAAACCCACTGACCAGCGGCACTGTCTGGCACAATTCCCACGTGCAAAAATTCAAGGGTGATACAGTTGGGAATTGAATCCTGTTCGCATTGGTAGTAGGTGAGGGAAAATCTGAGGATGTTGTTAAGTTCTAAAGAAACAAATCTTTATGATCATATGACTCAAAAATCACACATTATATGAAATATTAATAACTTCAAAAATGCATATCTCTGTCAAACAAGACATCCATTGACATGGAGAAAACTTGCATGTAAACATCTGGCTTGGAGGGAGAAGCTTCGACTGTGTTGGAGAGATACTTTGGCACGGCCTTGTTTCTACCTCATACACGGCGGATGAGGAGGGAGATGGTTGCCTAGCAACCAGCATGGCGTTCCTGCACCCTCCCATCATGGCCAACCAGGCAAGGGTGAAGGAAGCCTGTGATGTATTACAAAAATGCTGTATCAGCCTAGTTTCTAAACACTCTTCGCCAAATTTCTTTTATATTATGGCGTAACAATTAAGGGCAACATTACAACATCTATATTTTATCACTGGCGAACATGTTTTACATTGATTTCGATCACACCAGTGGCAGTCCCATGTGGAGAAAAGATAGTAGCTTTGTGATGGGGGGAGGGGCGGATATCAAGTCAGTGCTTGCGAAAAGAACCACCATAAAGTGTGACCAAAATAGATGCAACAAACTTATTTTTCGACTACATATTTCCTTCAATTTTTTAATCTTTTCAAAAAAAAATTTTTTTCAGTTCCCCAAAAAAGGGTTATTTTGAGGGGGTCACTATTCCAGAGGCCATAGAATTGAGAGCTGACTGTGACTGATTTTATGTTTTTGACTGTGAAAGTTTTGGCCTTCTGTAAAAATCAAATTAAGTAAATCATTAGTTTTCAAAAGTAAGAGAAATACAACTTCTGAATCGGGTGTGACATCACAAAACACCAGTTACATTTCATTACTTTGACTTAACTCTGCGAGATATTTTTTTTTTGCATGTCTTTTCAAAACTATTAAAAAAAACAAGAGCATGCATTTACGAATGAAAGAAATAATTACTTTTCAAACATATATTAATATTATAGCATGATGGGTGAGACAGCATTCAGTTATAGGTACTACAAAATTTGCTGTATAAAACATAGGCACCTAATGATTAAAATGGAACTGTAACATTCAATTTGAGCATTTTTACGTATTTTATTAACATTAAAGGCTGAAAAAATGTTTTCAGTGGTTGTTTGTTGTAACAGGTGTGACATAAACTTTATCGCTTCTCTACATAAAATGTACTTTCTCTGATACAATAAACTGCTGACTGGTTTGTTTAGTCTTGTTACGACCATATACATCTACTTGTCTCCAAACAAAATATTAGCTGATTTTAAGTATGAAATTACAGTAAGGATAACTCTGGAAAGAGAATCTTACTGAAAATGAAAATAAAACATTCCTCAGTCAAACATGAAAAAAAAAAACCAATTTTATGATATTTTAAGCATTTTGTCTATGATTGATGAATTTTGGAATTTTCTCTTGAACATTATTGGGAAGAAAGCACCAAATCATTACATTTAAAAATGATAACGAGGCTCAAATCATGTGGAATTACCCTGTGGCAACTTTAATGTGGCACTGCTGTCGCTGATACTACCACCATGGAAATACAGCATCAAAAATCATAAATTAATAAATAAAATACTTGAAACACACTGTTTAAAACTCTTCTTAAAATAGGTACTAATGGCCCCTTATTTCTGGGGTTGATAAACGAAATGAGAGTAACGTTGAACTACACTCACTATCAGCTAGACACTGTTGCCACACAGATAGTAGCAACAGAAATAAAGTACAGAGACAACAAAATATCACTGAAAGAGTTCAATACTTACAGCAAGGATGATGTTAGGAACATTTCCTTGTTTAGCAAATTCTTCTAGCCTTTCTACAGTATTCTCGTTGCCAACAATTTCATGGAATGTGTGAGGTCGATACTTCTCTATCCTAGAAAAAGACAAAAAAATACAGGGATATAGCAAATTGGATAGGTATAGTGGGAAACAATATACAGGTTGAGCCTAAAATATGCATACAATTTGATGGCTTTACAACCTTGAAACTGTCCAAATATTTAAGGCTCACTCTGTACACTACACCTATTTAAAGTTGAAACCCAAAATAACGCACAAGTGTGTAACAAAAACAGTGATCTTAAGTAAATGTCTTCAGGCTCCATCAAAAAATTGCAAAAATTAATGTGAAGAATCCTTGCTAAAATAAAACTAATTACAATGAAAATCTATTAAAATTACTCTTACAAGACTCTTTCTGGGAGTATCGGAGTTCATGAGGCATGGAGGTCTTAATAAAAATAAAAGAACTAAATTTGATTTTTAATTAATTCACATATACATTATTTACAGCATTAAATTATGTCTCCATTATTACTCTTTTTATTTCCTAATGAGCACAATATTTAATGTCTATTTTAACTCTAATTAACATCATTAATATCTGCCTGTTGCCAACATTTGTAATGTTTTTCACTCACGCATCCAGTCCACTAGTACAACCTGCCAGTTGCACTATTCGCTACGCCAATGCTCGCAGTCGCAGATTTTTCCTTCCGCTGGTCACTTCTCTCGCTGTTCGTTTCTCTTCTAACTCGTCGTCCTTTGCTCAATGCTCCAGCCACTCATTCACTCATGAACTCCTGGCTCGGAGGCCTGTCACACTTTTATATCAGTAGCTCTGACCATCTGAAAGGTTCAACGCACCCCGAGTCACGCTAAGAGAACAAGGTTAGTAATCCAGAGCATTCTTCAGATAAACGCAGAAATCTAATTTGCCGAAGGTCAGGCTTGGCGAGCCGCCAAAGGGTTATCGAGGCAGAATTCCTTAACTCAAAGCGCTGGTAGGATTATAGCTCCAGTGTCATTCAAAACATTCCATTGACTTTCCGCCCCACTATATCACTACTTTGTCCTCGTCTTCCGCCCGCTTGTGCGGGGCAGGCCAAGGTCAGCGACACAAACCAGCGACATGTAAAAATACATTAACTCAACCCTCAACTATCCGCCAAAACACAGAAGAAAAAAAAGTCAAATCAGTTAGAAACTCCAGCCGCAGTGACTGAGTTGGACACGGTGTATGGCACGCACGCGCTCAGCGAGATAAGACTTTGCGCAACACATGACGTTATGAAGGACTGCTTTGTTCTTCACCCCCTTCCCCTACCCCAGTTCCACCTCCCTCACTATGAGCTCAAGGCTACCCTCCAATCACATGTTCATATCAACAGTGGTAGCTAATAACAGCGGAGGTTACAGAGCTTCCCTTTCCCTCGCACGAGCACCTCTTATCTCATGACAGCAACATGTTCCTATGTCTTTGTGGGCAATGTTTAGTTTTGTGATACTTTTTCTTCTTGGATATTGATTATGGATTGCGATTGGAATTGACATCATTGCCTGTTGAAAACCTGGTTACGCTATTCTTATTGGAGTAAGATTTTATTTATGGTTTTGGATTTGCACTTTTTACGTTTTTATGTTTTTCGGCTTTGACTTTGGATTTTGATTTCAAGAAACGAGTAGAAACCAGCGTTACACGTAAACCAACACAGCATGTGTCAATAACGGCCAGCAATGCCAGTTTCCACTGCAACCAGCCTCGCTTCTCTCCTGCAGGCGTTGCCCTCCACCAGCTGTGCCTTCACACCATTTGAGATTTTTAAAAATTTAAATTTTGAAAAATGTCAATTTATTTTATTACCTGTTGTGCTGCGTGACACGCCTAATCAACCCCCTTCAAAATAGTTTAAAACAAGCCCTTGCCCGGCATGAACGTGTCAATGAATGATGAGTTAGGCATACCCAATATATATATAAAACCATTTTGTTTCACACACCAACATAAGACATTCATCCCTTATAAATACATCTGGAGAAATGCTTGCTGAAAGCAGTAAAATTCGCTAAACAAACAAAATGTGAAATACAACCAACATTCATGTGTCTCAACTCTACATGAATAAAATTGATGCAGCTTGGTTTTACACTGGATTTAATTACCGACTAAATTAATTTATGAAACACTAATTTGGCTAAATCCAGATTTAAATAAAATAACAAAATATTAACTCTAGTATTATAACGAAAATAAATTCCAAATTTCTCATCCTTAAAACGTACGACACTAGCAAGTATGTATTGTATTTCTCTATAACAGTTATTAGACAAATATATTTAACTTTATTGAGATTCTCAGCGGTATCTGAGGTTTTACGCAGATATGTCTAGGTTGGTAAACCAAAAAAAAAATATTAAGCTTGCCTGTAGAAATTCTACCAGTGAAAAACTGCACGAAGGTGCAAGAAATGAAACTTATCTGTTGAGTGGCGTAGTTCTGTACGAGTCCCTGTTACACACAATTCCAAAAAATTTGCGACAGTTCATCTGGAAAGAATTCTTACTGCTGGTATCTTCATTTTTTTTTTAAAGGAAATGAAAATATGTTTGCAAGATAATATTCTAAACAGCTTGCTAATGTAGTGTTTTTTTTATATTTTTTCTTTTTCAAAACACTTTCGTCCTAGTTACCACACAAAATTCTGCCAACTTTCCCTTATTCTAACAAACTTCTTAATATAAACATTGCTAAATTACTCTTCCTATCATACTGCATTTAAAGACAATAAATGAAACAACTATAATTTAGCCTTTAAACAAAAATTGGAATATGATAAAAAAGACATCTTTAGCATTCCTAATAATATATACAAACACTCGCACTTATTATACAATCAAAATTAAACATAGACTTAAATAAAACAGCTAGTGTTCTGATCTAAACTGCATAGAGACAGTATTAAATAAATATGCACATTCTTTCAAATGTTACATCAGGGACAAAATTTTCTCAAACTGTTTGTACCTACAAAATTACTATTAACACAGCCAGCTACAGAATAAAATGCTGACTGTACTGTAAGACCTAAGACGTGATTAAGCCCTTTTCCCCCTACCACCCCGGGGGTGTGGGATGTGGTTTCCTGTTACTTGTAAAGTAACAAGAAATTTGTCTACTGGCATTTAGAGTTTCCTTGTGTGTAGCCAAGGCCTAGGATAGTAATACAGTCTATGTTACAAACAAGTTTCAAGTCTAAGAAACAATGTCTAGAGAGTGTGAGTGAGAACTTCGTTCTAGAACAGATGGGGTGTGACAATAGTAACGATGATGATGATGATAAACCATTTATGGTTTATTCTAATTAATTATGGACGAATGTTTAGATATAANGATATGATTATGCACGTTCATGGAAAACAGTAATTTATGTTTGAGTTTGGCCACTAAAGCATTAGAAAGAGACAGCTTTTTGGATAAAAGAAAGAAAGCAGATAGTCTATTTGTAAAATATTTCCCTACAGAAAGACAAAACAACCAAAATTAATAACTTAGTTTGAACTTCATTTTTCTGAATGGAAAAGAAAACAGGACATAATGCTCCACCATATTGAATTTAAAGATTAACAATTAACATATGTGTTACTTCATCTTTCCAATCAATCGGCATAACTATTACAATTAATGAGAATTATAAAAAAAAGTTCAAATAGTGTAGTAACTAACTCAACCGAGAACAATGATAATAAAAATAAAAATAAAGAAATTGGGCTTTTGGTTCAACATAATTTTCAGACAAACAAATAAAATTCTTGACCAAAATAAACTCAATTACAGATCAACATGTTTCTGACAAGATGATGTGGGCAGATGGTAATTAAAACCTTTTTCCATACATCGTGGATGATGGATACGTTGTTGGCATCTTGAATAAACCCTTTTTACCAAATTGTCTTCCTGAAACATTATCCTGGACATTAAAAATCATTTTGTTCTCAACTCATTGTCGTATCACATTACAAATACCTTGCTTAAACATTCTAATTTGTGCCAAAGTAGAAACAAAATTTTTTTACTTCTTTCGAATGCTAGGAGATTACTTTGATAGCACTGACATCACATTTTAAGTACTTCAAAATAAATTAAGAATTTAAGATAAATGAAATAAACACAAATAGCCAGCATTACATCAGATTAAAATAAATTAAGATGTGAACCTAAATTTAAAACTATCTAATCTAGGGGGTAACAAACTAAAAGTCTAAAGAATAAAAAAAAATAAAAAAATACACAAATTAATTAATAAACAAATAATCTGGAATGTACACATTACAAAAAATTTCCAATTTTCTTCCCCCAAATATTCTGTTATGGAATAATCATGGTAAATAACATTGGATACATTAGATTCATAAATCCGTCTGTTAATATTAATGATACTATGAAAAAAACTGAACAATGGATGAATACATACTAATTCACTCACCTAACAGTCAAAATTTACCAAACAGGGTCATTCCCTATCAAATAAACAAACAAATAATTTATGTCTCAGATTCTTTTGATTTTTTGTATCTGAAGAGTATACACGGTTCACACGAAAAATCCAAATATTTTGATTTTTTGATTGAGTAGTTTTTTTTTTTCATATTAATGTTTGAAAATTGAAACTAATACAGAATGTTCTATCTAATTTCATTTTGGAATTCCCTAACTTTTCCAGGAAGAATCTTATCATTTTGCCTGACCTATTTTCAGGACCGAAACCTTCTAATACCATAGTTTTCTACTGCTGACTGAACAAACATGCTATCGGTGAAGTTGAATTAAATTATACTGCAACAGACCAAGAAATCAGGGCCAACATTTTATTCAGTATATGCTTATAATTACATTACAGTGTATTCATAGAACTAACAACATTTGCCAATTATTTATATTTTCCCTGACCCAGGAGAAAATTCCATAACATTTCCCTGACTTTTCCCTGTTTTCCACGTGGGTGGACACCCTGTAATACCTAAATTACTCTGAATTCAATTTACAAAAATGACATTTGCTTTACAGCCACTGGTGCTAGAAAGCAGATTAAGGGCGTGTTTTAAAACTATTTTGAAGGGGGTTAATTTGGTGTGTCACACAGCACAAAATGTAAAAATTTTAATTAACACTTTTTCATAATTTTAATTTTATTTTATTTCAAAATACATTATTTTACATTTTTTAAGAAAATGTATGTTAAAATTACATGTTTTTCAAGACATCCTGCAAAATTTCAGAATGGGATGGAAATTGGATAGTACTTAATTAAAATACTTGCAATTTTATCCATTTTCTAGGATGTATTTTCATAACTTTATTAATTTAAAATAAATTGTTTTCTAGCCACAGTCCTTGAAAGCTGCACAAATATACCTAAAATAAAGTCTGGCTTATTTTTTTACAGGGGAAACAGATTTTGTCACACATTTGTTAAGCCGAAACAACAAAAAAATTGGAAGACCTTTAAACACCACTATTACTCAGTGCGTAGACACGTCCAGTTGGAATGACAGGTTCTACTTGCACGACTAAAAACCTTGCAGGAATATCCCGCATATCCTGAATGGATGGGAATACAAAAAAAGATGGTCCTATAAAACTGACTAAGTTGTGATTGGCTCTCGTGTCTGGCGAGGATACAGGCCTACCACCACGCACCATCATACTCAACAGTTATGTAGCCTGATGAAACTGTTAGAGATACACTAGACTTTAGATAAGATTGTTAGATACATGTATTTCTTCTCTGCTTTGCTGAGACTCCACAGTCTGATGTCGGTACAAGGCAATGAATTTTTAGTGAACCAGTGATTACTCTTGCATCCTTAAATCTAGCTGTTAAATTCTTTCTCACTGTCCATGTAGTAATCCACAGTTAAAACTTCAAAATGGATTCCCTTAATTGAGTGCTTAGAAAACTCATATAGTCCTTTTGTTTTGGAGTCTAAATTAGAACATCGTAAGGACATTGGAGACTTGCTTTAGTAGCAGGTCGCTTCACTGTACCCCCAAGTCATCACGTGCACTCTCGCAGTGCGATGTAGCAGAGAAGTGCCACTGTGTCTATGTTAAAATCTCGGCTGTGGTGACGAGTTCAAGAAGTTTCTACTGCACTAGACTCGTGTGGATTGTAGCTTGTGTATCTGCCCAATGGTAAGACTGGACTTCATCCTGCAAGATGAACGAGCAATTCTTTGTGAAATCACAAGTGATAATAGCTTTTTCTGCACCTCGATTACTTAAGAGATTCGAAAGCCCGATAAACTTAGTGTAAATTTGCTAAAACAAGGTTTTTCTAAAAGCTAACAGCATCCCCTTCTTTCACTGCAACATCTTCCCTGGCATAATTCTATAATCCATTCACGGTTACTTCACACTTTTTGAAACAAACCTTTGAAAAATTACCCCGGGTTTAACATGTCTACGTTTTAAACAAATCATATATAACAAACATTCAATACTGTTATTAACATTAAGTTTTGATTAAGCAAAACCTTTACTTGTACACCTATTGTATCTAAATTAAAATGTTTGTTTCGTAATTAATATGAAATAAACATGGTGAGAACAGTGCTGCCTTGGCAATGACTAGCAAGAAATTGTTTACACGTAAAATGCTAAAATGCTACTATTTGTAAAGTAAACATGTCTAATTTAAATATTTACATTTTGCGTAGCAATGGTGGAAACATAATATTTCATTGTTGTGTATTATACATATTTATCTTCTTGCTGTCTGATGAGCGAAAAATACGGTGCGTAGGCCGTAATGTCTTTGGGTGCTTTTTTTTCATGTCGTGTTTTTTCGAAGTTTTGCTTTCTTCTCAGCATTTGTGAAGTTGCTCAGCACTCGCTGCAGAGTCAATTTTTATCAGATTTTAAATTTTGGTAATAAATAACGGTGTCTGAATTTATGATCTATACATAAAAAGTGATTTTTAAGTTTAAATAGGCCTACTTATTAAATTTCTATTCAGATGTGATGGCAAGGCGGTTACGACTTCAAAGTTGGCAAATTTACTACATGAATAATTGCTCAATGTCTATTCCTCCAGTGAAAAATACTAATTACGGTTAACAAATAAAGTTTGTACACGTAGTTACCAACCTACCAAGTGGAATTGCAAAGTTGTGATAAATATGTTTTTTACTTCAGAGGTACATATGTTTCAAAATGAATTTTTGCTGGCCGATGAAATAAAGTTCTAATTAAATGGCCATTCCAGAATCCTTATGTTGGTAACATGTGTGAAGATGACTTTTGGAAGTACTGTACAAAACTTGTTCCCAGTCATGAACACGTTTATGACTGGTAATTATTTAAAGATCATGTTTGTTTATACATCACAACTTTGTAACTTTCCCCTGCATGTTTGAAATGCATTTACGTAACTTGCTTACATATTTCAGTTTTGGCATATAAGGGAATAAACCCAATCAGAACTAAAATAGTAATAGATGAAAAAATAATCAAAAAAGAAGCAGAATTTACTTACCTAAGGTATGAAATCACATAGGTACAAAAACTTAATAAATTTAGAAGATTTTGATGCAGGACGGCGTCCCGCTCTCTAGACCGTCTGCAACGCTGTGCGCCCCACGTCAGCATGCACGAGTGCACCGCGCCCTCGTTCAAGGTCAGTGTAGTGCAGTGCAAGTGCGGGCAAGGTAGTGTCACAACCCCCTGCCCTTTTCTCCTCGTACGGAGAAAAGAGTCGCGGAAGCGTTTTTTTATCAGCGAAGTAGCAGGGCAGATTAAAAGTTGATTACGATTATTTTCCAAAGAGAGGCTAGGACGCGTTTAAGGCGCGAGGGACGCCCTCGCAGTGTTTTAATTTCTCTTGATGATTATATGAGTTCCTTTGTTCACATCATGACATCACCGTCATTTCACCCCACCATCCGATTGTTATTGCAAGTGTTTGTATGTCTATTATATTGTTAACTTTTCCAAAATATTTAGTAGCAAGAATAAATCATTTTTATGCACGTAATTTGTTAATTGTGACACGTGCAAGTAATTATGGCGCGCAGCTTGCTGTCAAGCCACGGCTGCACGCACCAGGAGACAGTCATCGTCCAGCAGTCCAAGGGGTCTGAACACGTCGCGCTCAGAGTGTCTTCACGTTTTCGCGTCAATCACTGAACTGCAATAGACTTATGTAACTTACCAGAACCTCCTTTTGGCACCCGGAGAAGCCACCACTTCTTCCCTAGGATTAGCATGCCCAGAGAAGCTTAACGTACAAATAATATATTACGCACTTGTGTACTTCGTAGTTTAGCCTATCTGGCGGGCATGCGGCCAGAGTCAGTTTTAGTTTCACTTTGTAGTGAGGTAATGTAATTTGTGCAATACGTTAGTTTGCCAACTACGTTTGTTCCATTTCCAGCACCGCCCACAAGGCATTTCGGGGAACGGGTCCCTTACAACCCGCTACCAAACACATTTCAACTATCACCTAAGCATGGCTCATTTACTTCATTCAGTGGCCATTACAGTTTTAGGCATGTGGGTCAGCCTTAATAAGCCCACTTCATCCCGACGTAAGAACTAGGCACGAGGAGGTCTGCAGTCATCAGCTTGGGGAAACTTCAACAATACAATCACTGAGGGAACGGCGTATGTCCGGGCGGTTGGCCGTACGACACTGAGAGTACCAACAATTTCACATTTGACACTGCCTGCCGACTGTGTCTGGTGCCCAGTCAGGTAACCCTTTCTAACAATCACTCCCTTCACAACCCCAGCACCGGCATTAATTTATAGGAACATATGCCTAACACAAAGTTAGGAACAAAACTTTGCTAAGTTATACAAAGCAATAACCTTACCAATGATACTACATGGAAGCGAGATTTGGACATAAACAGCAAACGAAACACAACAAATAAGTTATCAGAAATGAGATTCTTAGGATATGTTGCAGGGTAACACATTATAGTCCAGTCACAGTTTCTTTGGATGTTTTGAAACAAACCTTTGAAAAAAAACATCCTAGGAGTAACAGTCAACCTGTTTTTTTTAAATAACTTTTATACCACAAATATATAACACAATGATTAACTTTGTTTTTGTACTGAGTGCACTGTATATGTGTTAATTGTTTATACTTGACTTGTTCCATATCATTGCGCTTTTTGGATAAATGGAATGCAAATAAATAAATAAATAAATAAATAAATAAAGTATTGTATTCTTGAACAAATGACACTAACTTAATATCTTCTACAACTTGTAATATTTATTTTGTATCAAATACAAATTAAAAACAGTGAGAGCAGTGATGAATTGGCAACGGCTAGTAAGAAATAGTTCACAGTTAAAATATTGTTTTAGCCTAGTTTTTTGATATGCTATTTGTAAATTAAACATTGCCGATTGAAATATTTAAATTTTTAGGTAGCACTAATGGAAACATATTTTATTGTTACAGTTAAAAATATCAGCGCAAATTACAGTGGATAGGTCTTAGTGACAATGTGTTTTTTTTTTGTTTGAGGAACAAACTTGAATAGGCGGAGTCAAGCTCGTAGTTCACTTGCTCTCTCTCTCTCTCTCTCTCTCTCTTTATCGCACTCTCTCTCAGAGAATTTCGCACCAAAAGTAGTAGCAGGTCAAATTTAGCACATTTCATATTTATTACAGCAAAAATAATAATTTTAGAATTTGTCATTTAAATCAGAAACAAGATTTTAATTTTTGAATACGTATTATAATATATTTACATGTGATGGCGGGATGGTTACAAATCCGAAGTTGGCAGATGTGGCGACTGGCGGCATGACATGGCGTGTTACTTGTGACGGAACAAAGTGTTAATTTTTCTTCCTGCTATGTGAATAATACTTAAAATTACCACATCAAGTTCATACATGTTGTGTTTTTTAAATGTACCTAGGCAAGTTAAGGTGTTGTAATAAATATGTATTTCCACTGCAGGAATAAATATATATACTGTAACGTGCGTCGTGACCGCTGTGTGTGTGAAAGAGTATTGTTGCCTTTATGTTACGCTGGGCCAGTGCGTGTGTAAATGTGTGATTGCAATTACTGTACGTGCAAAATTCATACGTTTTAACCGTAAACTGGTTTTATAACAAAATTTATTATTAGAAAGTCATGTCTGTTTATTTATAACAAATTTGTAACTTTGCCCAAGGTGTTTGAAACACAATTGTGTAACGTGCTTACATTTCTATGATTTGAATGTTTGCCACAATCCCAACAAAATACTAAGCCCAGCCAGAAAATTTTTAATAAATAATTAAATAAACCTAGTAAAGCTACGTAGCTCTGCAAATAAATATGAGTGGAATAAGTTACAGTAGGCCTCTTTTTGTGCGAGTGTTCACCACTATCTTTTAAGTTTGTCACAACTACGTACAAAAAATTAATGACACGAGTTGCATGCTTGCATTTACTGTCTTTTTGTTGGACTGGTTGCTCCTTTGTTTTAATATTTATTTCAACTGAGGCCGTCCTTTTAACAAAATAACCCAACACACATTATTAACAAGAGGTTAAATACTACAGTTCTCCCCCCACACTTGTACAGTGTTAAATAGAGTCACTGCAAAATTTAACGTGTAACGTGCTGTAACAAAATGTTACCAATGTAAAATAATAACAGTAAAAATTATCATCAATACAGAAATAGTTAAAGAGTCATAAAGCTGACCTAAATATGGTTATTGGCCTAAATTGTGAACATTCGTACAAAATGGTTTTTGAAATATGACAGAATTCTTTGAGGAGCTGAAAAATGTAAACAAAGCATTTGACAGTTAAATGGTAGAAGTCACATGGCAGTGTTTATATTTATTACAAGTAGCGGAAGGATTCATAATCGGTAATCAAATACGTACAGAACTTTAGCAGGGCTTCAGAAAGGTGTGAGGTAACTGTGAATGTACTATAGTAAACTATAAAAGAAAAGGAGCACAGAAATGATGAAAGAATTAAAAGTTCACAGTATAATAGATACTGCAATGCAATGTAGAGATAATTGGTATGCACATGTATGACGAATGTCAGACACAAGAATACCTAGAGCAGCATTACAATACCAACCTATGAGACACAGAAGACAAGGCCATCCTTGGAAACGATTAAGAGAACAAATATAAGGAGTCGGAACAGGCCAGTAGACCTAATCCTTGAAATTTATAATGATGATGATGTAAGTTGAAGTGTTTCAGGTGTTGTGGATTGGCTGCATGGGAGGTATTCTTAGGATGTTTACAAATTTGACATTGTTCAATCCTGGTCACTTCTTTTCAAATGTTTATTATATCATGGTGTCCGATGTGTGAGGCCAAGTGCGACACACACACAAAGGTTATTGAACACAGCACATGGTTTGTAGAAAAATACAGCACTTTGGAGGAATATGCTACACAATACCCTGTAGCATGGACTTAAGACACTGCATATTGTCAAGTAGGCCTATCTAGCAGAGTTCATGGTTTCACAACAATCACTAGTGTCCCACCATTTTCTGCTTACTGCCAAATACTTTTATCAATTAGGGATTTATATCGAAAGGTGAACCCAAAATCTTTTTCCTTTCCCAGTTTTCTTTTTCTTTGTTATCAAAGGTAAGAAATTAGATCACATTCAACGTCAGACACAGTCACTGGAACTGATTTCTGGTAGCAACAGTTAAATACTGCNGGTAAGAAATTAGATCACATTCAACGTCAGACACAGTCACTGGAACTGATTTCTGGTAGCAACAGTTAAATACTGCATCCCACGAGAGCTATCCAGCAGTATGAATGCCACGCGTTGGCAGCAGTGCTGTGGTATGGCAGCTGCGCTGCTGCCATCGCGTGGCAAGCATGTGAACTGTGCTATAACCATAGTGTACGATCATTTACAGGTTTGTACGATATACATCACATTTATTATAGTATGCAAAAATACTATAGTTTAAAATGAGCCCTAGCATTAGGATACTCACCATTCACAATGGTACATAAGTACTGCATACGTTAACGTAGCGAGTACACGGCCAAGGAAACACAGACACAAAGGCTTTATAAATAAATTTCAACATAAGAAATAATATAAGCATCTAATACATTATGTACTAAAGTAGCATTACTAATATATTTAGTTTAATATATAACATATTATTTATAAGTTGTAGAACATTTTTAAAATAGAAAGCTGAAGTGATTTATCAAAAATACAACACATAATTAATAAATCTGAAATGGCTGACAAAAGAATTTTTGTTAACATACTACATATAATTTTGTACTAAATACTATAATTTTCACAGACTTGTACTACTCTTGTAACTGCCTGCCGCNTAACATACTACATATAATTTTGTACTAAATACTATAATTTTCACAGACTTGTACTACTCTTGTAACTGCCTGCCGCATGGTGCTGGGCAGTTGCAGTGCTGCTGCCTCACTGCTCAGTGGGGCTGCCAAATAGCTACGCGTGAAACACGTCTTGCATATAAAGGTAACAGACAAGTGTATAGGAACTTCAAATGCCTTGCCAGAAAGATTTCCGAACATTACATTTCACCTTATATTTGGGCGTGTCCTAACAGACTGTTGACATACCATGCACTTTTCTGGTTTCCGAGTAATGGAACCATTAATACTCAATCAGAGGGATTGGAAAAAAAAATTTCATCTTATCTATAGAATGCAAATTATAAAAATTTAACCCCAGATGAACAATTTTTCAATTGTGTTAGCTACAGTTCCAAAACCTAAAAAGTAATTTTAAAAAACCTGCAGGCCTGAATTATTACCTTCCCATCATACACTTTCAAGTCTGTTGTACTTATTCGAGATTACTGCAGACATTTTAACCAACTGTTAACGAAAAGAACATGAGAAAGAATCACCACAAGCAATATGTTTCAGCCCCAGCATACATGGCTTAGCACCAACAAAAGTAGACTATAATGGCAGAAATGAAATGCCTAGTACACGTAAATGCGGTAATTATATCAAATAGAGGCTTTTCCAAAAGTTGGGTAAATACCTGCAAATGCTATATATAGTCATTACCGATCACACTCAATAGGAATTTTAATGGGGCTTCACGTATTTGCAGTATATACCATGAAATGTGATAGTGAGGAGGGCTATGAAGATCAGGGTGTTTTATGCAGTAAAACATGTAATATTTATGTCCACTATATTTCTATTGGGTCGCTAAATTGTGTTGAATGCGAAGATACCTTTGGAAGCCAAACCTTAATTCACAAAACAGTAATTATCTAGTTTAGGGGCTTTTCTGAAAAACACAATTAAAATTTAAAATTATGATATATTTCTACTCTACTAATGATGCAGAACACGAATATACTAGGGGCATTAACGTCCGACTAATTTCGTAATATGTGCCCACCTAACCTAACAAAACCTAACCCCACGATGGGCGAATCACTATTTTACATTTTTAAACTAACCTAGGATTGTTGGGTTTTACACTAACCTATGATGTTAGGGTTTTAAACTAACCTAGGATAGTAGGGTTTTACACTAACCTAGGGTGTTTGGGTTTTACACTAACCTAGGGTGTTTGGGTTTTACACTAACCTAGGATGTTTGAGTTTTACACTAAAATACGAATGTATAATTGTAGGGATTTAAAGGAACCGTAAAACACACCAAAAGAATGTAAATTGACTCACCTAGGTAGGGGGCTGGTATAATTCCTCTGACGTTAATAGACACAAACAAACATATTTCGCAAGTTTTTTTTAATATGTTCTACTTATTTTAACACTACGGCCGCTTCAATATCAACTAGGTAAGCTATGCTGAATTCATTAAAACAACTTTTGTTGGCATAAAACGTTTCGTTCATAAACGTAAACAAACTGTCAGAAACAGTCATCTCACAAACTTGTTCAATTTTTTAAAATATGTTGCACTTATTTTAAAGCGATGCCCCTAGTATATTCGTGTTCTGCATCATTAGTAGAGTAGAAATATATCATAATTTTAAATTTTAATTGTGTTTTTCAGAAAAGCCCTTAAATTAGATAATTACCCACAAAACATGATTCACAGGGTATATTTATGCAGACGCGCTGAGGTTATACAGGTGTAAACCCTGTAATAAAGCAGTGTCGGAACATTATTTAATTCCGTTGAATTTCTCAAGGCTAGCCGTGTCTATATTCACGAGAGGATTGTGTTACGTAACATATTGGTAGTAGAATAAATATACGTACAGTATATAATACAAAAAGACGTTCACAGGTGCTTACAAACAGTTAACGTATATCGCCATGGTATGTTCGTTGACCAACGATGCAAAGACAGGAAACAAATGTGCATCGACTTTGGTTAACGTGATGGTTGTATACTGCGAGAGAGTGCAATTTCAGTGCACTGTGTGAATATGAACATGTGAAAGCATGTGATGTACGAGTGGTATTAAGCACGTTTCGTTGCTATTCATTCCATTTGACGTGTTAAATCAAATTATTGTGCGAAAATACGAGTTTCTGTGCAAATATGTCAATGTAAAATGTTACAATGGGTAATCATTAAGTTTAGGGGCTTTTCTGAAAAACGCAACAAAAATTCAAAATTATGATATATTTTTACTCTACTAATGATACAGAACACGAATATACTAGGGGCATTAACGTCCGACTAATTTCGTAATATGTGCCCACCTAACCTAACAGAACCTAACCCCACGATGGGGTAATCACTATTTTACATTTTTAAACTAACCTAGGATTGTTGGATTTTACACTAACATAGGATTTTTGGATTTTACACTAACTTAGTATGTTTGGATTTTACACTAACTTAGTATGTTTGGGTTTTACACTAAGCTACAAATGTAGGATTGTAGGGATTTAAAGGAACCGTAAAACACACCAAAAGAATGTAAATTGACTCACCTAGGTAGGGGGCTGGTATAATTCCTCTGACGTTAATAGACGTAAACAAACATATTTCGCAAGTTTTATAAATATGTTCTACTTATTTTAACATTACGCCCTCTTGAATATGAACAAGGTAAGCTATGCAGAACCCATTAATGCAACTTTTCTTGGTCTAAGAAGTTTCCTTCAGAAACGTAAACAAACTGGCTATACTGTTCATTTCTCAATTTTGTTCAATTTTTTCTATATGTGCGTTAGCAGCAATAAAACACCAAGGTACTATATGTGTCTGTTTCATGGGTGAACATAATAAATTGAGTTTTAACATGGGAAGGGGATATAGCAAAATGAATTATACTGTGTAATATTGCATGTGAGAGTGGGAATCGAAGGACTACGTACTTTTGCAGGCAGCAATGCAAAGTGCAGCAAAACTAACCAAATTAAACCTAACTTCACAATAGGTGAATCATAGGTGGTGGATGAACCGACGGAAACTTCCTTTTTATGGATTTCGTAACACACTACATGGTGTCTGCACTCCCCCCACCCCCCTAAAATTTCACGCGGCCGACGCCAGCATAACGTAATCACATGTCGTGAAGTTAAACGAGTCAGATTAGGGTAAAATTTTACTATAGGGGCTTTTCTGAAAATAAGAAAAAAAACTCCTGAAAGTGGTATATTTCGACTCTACTNGTCGAAATATACCACTTTCTGGAGTTTTTTTTCTTATTTTCAGAAAAGCCCCTAAAGTAAAAAATTACCCAGATTAGTTCTGCTAGCATTTAACATTTTTAAGGAACCTAAATCACATGTAATAATTACAAAATTTTACGTGTTTTACCACACAATTTCTTTGATCTTCTTAGCCCTTCCCATTATCGCATTTTGTAGTTAGTATGTACTGAGAATGTATTGATGCCACTAGTAAATTCGAGTTCTGTGTAACTGGTAAAGTCTATTTATACAATTATCTGGNTACTGAGAATGTATTGATGCCACTAGTAAATTCGAGTTCTGTGTAACTGGTAAAGTCTATTTATACAATTATCTGGGAATATTTCCTTTGTTTTCGGAAAAGCCCATTAAAATAACACACTACGAACATACCATGGAAGGTTGTGAGTTTTGGCCTTTCCAGTAGAATCTTCTAGTTTGTTACTTTTCAACGTACTAGCTTCTTCGGCGGAATCTACGACCATGCACTCATCATCGGCCATAATTACATTAACATATAATTAATTTAGTTAAAATACGCCGGTTTTATTGTATTTCAACGACCCCACCGTCACTTGTTATTTACAACATAAAACATTCTTTTCGCGCCAACGAAATCAGCTGTCAAAAAAATATATGGCAAGCAGCCATGACAGAAAAGTACAACACGACATATCTATAACATTTACTTCTGTAAAATAAAAGCATAATTGAAAATTTTCGCATTTGTATTTACGTCTAGTTCTTTTACGGAAATAACCATTTAGCTCCTGGAACACTAACAAATTTTTCCGTCAATCTGCTTGTAATAAAATTGGTGAAATACAGTTGGCCTGTTGTGAAGTAAAAACAAAATATTTTTTTTAATCTAACTACGCTAAAAGTAAGTGTTATATGAGCCCACGGTAGGAACGGGAATTAAGTGAGTCTCAGGGCTAAGCCCCATACGCCTACAAGGAAGGGAGTATCATGCAAGGAGACATGCATCACGGCAAAGAGGGATTGGGCTGCCATGGCCAGATTGTGGCCATGACAACCTCCCTAAGTGTACTTATAGCTAAACTATAGTTAGAAGAGAAAGGGGAAAACCAACATAGTTACCGTAAAAACCCTTTCGACAGGAAAGAATTAAAAATTGCTTCATGCATTATCATATTTAACAGAAAATGCTACAGGAGACAGAGGTTAGGAATCATGTTCTTTATTATGATGGGATAAAAGTGCTAGTAGCGAGGGGGCGGGAACTGTCTTTCAATGGGCGCTGGGTTTAACCAGAGTAACACTTGCGCATTACTCTGGTGGGGGGAGAGCGCAATTGGGCAGGTCCCCCCCGAATCCGGATCCCCAGTGGACCCTGAAACTCAAACGAAAAATAGAATTAGCTAAAAACAAAATGAAATAAACCTCGCCATTTGTGTCTGAAAAAGACGGATAGCTTCAGTTTCCATCACACATTTGAAGAATGGACAGGTTCTAAAATCTTATTTGATGTTTGACGATCTCAGTCAAACAGAATCGTGCACGACAAAAAGGGACGTCAAGAAACTTTAAAATAACGAACTACTGTTGGAAACGAAGTAAGTTAAGAAGGTAACTAATTTCTGTAGACGCTATCTGGGCATGGATGCTATTTTAAGTGAATATTGTACATAATATTATGAGCTCACAGGCATAAAATTTCATTGTGCATAAAACATCTCTGATAAATAAATTTCAAATAATTAAAAAGGCAAAAATAGATTACAACATTATTTATATTACTCCCGGCAATGCACTGCATTATTTATATTACTCCCTTAACCCGTTTACCAAGCTTTTCCTGCGCAACTGCAACATGTTCTCTACTGGGGGGAGTTGGGCCGAATGTGGCGGTTACACCTCCAAAGTTCCTGACTTGGTGCGGTGTACTAGGTGTGCACCATTCCTGTACGACGTTCAAGACACTGCCAGAGTCAAGTGATCATCCCATGCTAATGTCCTCAAGAGGTAACTTTTGAGGGTATATTAATTCGTGCCGACCACAATCACCAAACAACCACCCCTTTCCTTATTAAAGTTGTCTTAGGGAAATGAAAGCTACGTGGGGACCACTATGTTTACAGAGTTCCAGCAACCCCCTTCGTGTTTTATGTCCCAGTGTGTTCATGTGAGAGTATTTTGAGTGTGACCTGACACCCAGGCAATATTTCTTAAAGTACGACCATTATCAAATTCAAGCAAAATAAATCTGGTAAAATATGTTTTTGTTTTATAGTAATTCCGCAATGGCTACCCAGTCCCATACTGTGGTGAAAGTGGACTCGCCCAGCTCGAGCCACCCAATGCTATTTTGTCATAATCAAAATCGAGAGTATATTTATTTTCTAAATGTCTTTGTTGTAGTATAATTGTGCTTTTAATTAAATAAACGTGGCAATGGACTGAGAGAGACATCAAGGGAGATGTTTAACAATATGTTGCCTAACTGGTTTACTGCCATTACATTTTTATATTTTCACGTAATTTGTTTGTCAAAGCTAGTCCTATAAGTGTTCTTTCGTTTTGTAATTCAGGCTCATAATGTTTTAGTGTGCTGGTTCTCTTTTTAAAATATGCTTTGTATTTTATTGTGCTTCTCTGGCGCTTTTGAGCTGGGTCTTGGCAGACATCCACCATTTCCTTCAGTTGGTTTTTGAGCATTGCCAGGGGTGGTCATGCTTCATGTTCCTCTGGGCCTTCACTTTTTGCATTAATGACAATTATAGGTCCATCTTAATACTATAAATAACCAATACTTCATATATCCTAATTATATTGCATTATTTAATATGTATTTCCCTAATGTAATTAAAAAACCGAATAGTATAATTTTGTCCAACTCGTATAATGGTTGCACAAGTAAATACTTCAATTAATAATTAGTCCCTGGCTAGATTTGATTCTAGAGTATTACTTTCTCAGATCTCTAAGGTGAAATTGGACTCAAAGTACGAAATAATTCCTAGTTTTAAGTATTATATTAAATCAATTTAACAACTGAGTAGCAGACATGTCGGTCCAAAACAATATTTATACATAATAAATAATATAAAAAATTTATCAGATTGGAGTAAGCCATAAATACAAAAATTAAAATGAATTATCATTTAATTAATTTTCCTTTCGTCAAAAGAAACTGCCGTCTTCCAAAAATCAACAAACTCTCTGGCAACCTATACACTGACGTTGACTCCCAGAAGAAAAATGAATAAACTATCACACATAAATAAAATAATTATTAACTGGATAAAATAGTGCTGCAAACAAAATTTATGAAGTTAACCTGCCTATATTGGTTTACAAAAACTAGTAATTTAGTTGAAGTATGATACAATGAGCACCACAGGATGCGAGAATGTTGCATCACAGCACCCTTTCCATGCCAGGAAGCGAATAAATGCAGACTTCCCGACGTCATCTAACAGCACCTCTCTCGACCAGTGCAGCTTTAGGTTAACAGACGGTTGGAAAAATATGTAATCNACAGCACCTCTCTCGACCAGTGCAGCTTTAGGTTAACAGATGGTTGGAAAAATATGTAATCAAAACAACAGCAGGGTAATGTTTAAAATGCAAATGGCAAGACCACAGTAACAGTATACAAAAATTCAAACAAGAAATAAAATTAAAATACGTGTGAAAAAGGAAGGAGGAAAGTTCAGTCTCTTCCACCTAAGCCTATGGTATTGTTTGTCGCCTTCGGAGCCTTCATTAGATATTAGTCCTGGGTCACTACCTTTAAGAGAATCAGCAGATATTTTCGCATCATTCACCAATGGTTTATTGCGGTGGTAGGTATATTTTCTATAATTTCGCTGGTGAACAGAATGTTCGTTGTAAATCATCATGGCCACTCCTATGTACCTCCTCTAATTTAGCATACCGCAATAATTAGTCACTGAACTGAGAAAGTGAGGTAAATGGCCTACATTCCCAATTCAACTAATATATAATAGGCAACTGCAACAGTATCATCTACTGAGGAACAAGGCGCCACCGAAGACCTGAACATATTCGTAAGCCGAAAGTTAAATATAGCTGACAGGCATTATCCACATCACCCAGAGGAAGATGTGATGGAAACGATCGTGGAAACAGTGAAACACAAATACCGACCGGCCTTACTTCCCAATGCGTTAAACTGAACACAACACTTCATAAGAACAGCTGTGCGTGTAGCATGAGACACGGAGAAGTGCAGCATGACAAATTTTTATGCGTGCAGTAAAGGCAGGTGGACAGATGTGTGGAGCAATACTGTGGACACCCGGACTTCCGAAGGAAAGAGTGGAATAAGGGACAATACCAAAATCTAGGACGTCAATATTGGGAAGGGCCCACCAAACCTGCCACGCTGCAGATTATGTAAGGACGAAAAATACTACTGGCACAGAATGTGCCCGAACTGGGCGAGTGAACCGCAGGGAAATGACAAAGCAAAGTAGGGAAAATTAAGGCCGCTCTCTTTGCCATTGTCGCGACCGGAACTCTCGAAACTACCAATAACAAACAGATCCACCATTAGCTAGACCAGGTTAGCTCTGCCAGTGATCAGCTGACCAGAATACCCATATGCTTGGATGAATGGAATATCGTCCCCTTAACCGATACCACCGCATCGCATAACTTCGTGCAGGTGGAGTTAATAGGCCAAAAGCTTACGACAAAGGTCAAACAAATCATACAATTTTGCCACATTGAATGGGACCAGCAATTGTTTGGGTGAAGTCCAAGTGGAAATACATATTCGCGACTGTTCTATGGACATCATCGCCCTCGTCTCCGACGAGATACGAGAGGACCTGATTCTAAGGGTGCTGTGGCTTAGACAACACCATTATTGAAATCGCCATGGACCTTATTCACTTCGGTTTTGCCCGAACAGCGAGTGGTGTACAACCTAGGACATCGCAGAGAAAACAGCAAACAATCTGTTCAACTAGACACATTGGACCACACCATATCCGCGGAACATAGGGACGCTATCCAGAGAGTCCTAACCAAACGACGAGACGTATTTGCCATGGCAGGCCCCCTTAAAAGAACGAGCATGGCAAAACATGTTAAACCCCTATGGTTCGCCCCTCGTGATAATGATCCTCATCACCTGACTTATCATTAATAAACAAATTGAGGAAATGATTAGGAATGGGGTAATCGAACCTTTGGAAAGCAATTATAACTCAGCTATCACACTGACCCCAAGAAAGACGGGAACTGGAGGTTTTGTGTGGACTTCAGTCCTCTCAACTAAGTGACCGACAGTGTGCCTTACCATTAATCAGTGTGAGCTCTGCACTAAACATTTAGGGGATGCCAATATTTTATCTTCCCTAGACCAGAAAAGTGGCTATTGGCAAGTACTAGTACGACCCGAAGACCGTCACAAGATCGCATTCACAGCCCCCTATGGCTGCCATTTTCAATTTTGTGCCATGCTCTTTGGGGTGACATGCGCCCCCTCCACCTTCCGAAGCATGATAGTCAGTGTCCTGGATGGTCTGATAGGGGAGTGCACGATCGCATATCTAGACGACGTTGTGATCTGGTCAAAAATGTGGGAAGAACATGCACAACACCTATCCCTCGTCTTGGAGTGACTGGCTATCAATGGGTTAATGTGTGCCAACAGAAAATGCCATATAGGGTAAACATGTCTTCAATACCTGGGCCTCATGGTCGATTCCGAGGGTATCCAGCCCAACCACGAACAATTGAGGCTAATTCAAGACTATCCCGCACACAACATCTGCAAATGCCTGCGAAAATGTTTCAGGCTTATAAACTGATTAAGGCACTAAATACAAGAATTCGCCACGATAAAAGCCCCTTTAACCACCCTGTTATTAACACAACTGTGTTTCCAATGGAATGACGATGGACAAAATGTGTTCGAAGAAATCAAACACAGATTCCAACAGGGAGACAAATTATCCAGTTTAGATCCCCAGAGGCATTTATATCTGCAAACAGATGCCAGTCAATAGGGGTTTGGTGCAGTTCTATTTCAATAAGATGATGATGGGAATGCAGAGTCATAGACTACAGTAGCGCAAAGTTTGCCTCACACGAACACAACTATGATGCGAACAAGAGGGAATGCATTGCTATCGTATGTGCACTAAAACACGACCGCCAGCAATTAGAGTACCAACAATTCACATTCAGGGCCAATAATCAGTGTTTCGTGTGGCTGTATAACGCGTGCACTGTCAACAGCAAACTCACGCATAGGTCCATTTATTACAGGCCTATGATTTCGCAGTGGAACACGTTCTGGGTGAATAAAACCAACTAGCCGATGCCCTTTCCTGTGTGCTCTGTACAACCGAAATATGTGATGAAGACGAGTGGGAAGACCTGTTCCTGCCAGACAACCCACCGTTTATCCGGCTACAGCACATCACCATAGGCATGAGTAATGCTACCCAAGACTTAACAAGTGATGGGGTAACCGATCGAGTACTTGCAGCATAAAAGTTGTCCACAGATGTCGTGGAGCGCTGGACGCAGTGTGCCAGAAAACAGCTGGCCAGCCCGTGCGCGGTCGATAACCAGCTAGTGGGAGACCCAGCCTGCAGTGGAGAAGGGAACTGGCGAGCGTACGTCCCAAAGGAGGGACGAACGTTCGTCATGGAATACTCGAACACCAGCCTTCTGGCGAGACACCCGAGAGCCGTGCAAACCAAGCGGAACATATTTGCCCACTATTACTGGCCAGTGCTCACCTGACAAGTGCGGGAATTTGTATGTGTCTGCAAAACATGCAACCATCTGAAAATGTGCAGTGCTGATGGTGGTACCTAACAGCAATCCTACATACCATAGAAACCCCTGGTGAACATCACCTTGGACATGATGGGACCATATCCCCGCGCCCCAAATGGGAAGAGAATTTTATTAGTGGTGATAGATTTATGCACCAGGTGGTGCAAGGCTTATCCCCTCCCAAGTGCACGCCTCAAAATGTAGTGGGAGCATTGCAGAACGATTTCTTCGCCCACTGGGGTTACCCAAAGTAATCATCTCCAACAACGGACCGCAGTTCAGGGGAAAGTGATG
>NQII01001039.1:627212-662643 GCA_002778355.1 Clitarchus hookeri
GCCTGTGGTGTCCGTAGAGAGATCTGTGTGATTAGGATAGGAATCAAGTCTTAGAATGTGTATTAAATGGCATTAGAATTTATCGCCCACGAGCAAATGTTCGTCAAATTCGCCCTTAGGGGATTTCGAAATAATCGCAGAATAAAGGCACGTCACATGCATATTTAATGAGGTCTAAATTACCAAGGCTAGGGTATTTGAAGTGTTCTATATAATTTTCCAAGTTTAATTGTTTGTCTAATAAAACTAATCAGTGATGTGGGAAATAATTTTTCCTTTTTTCAACCTGACCGTTCCGGTCATAGAGTGACCCAAATCTTAGCAGAACTAAATTTCCCACGTGCTCTGCAAGGCACCACATAATCATGTTTTGTATTTAAATTAGTGCTTAAGAAAGAACACTGAACTCTATTTAGATTAAGGGATGACCATCCCGAACATTGAAGGGTCCTATTGTCTGTATGTTTTACATGTTTATGTAATAATGTCAGTAAACTAAGAAACCTCGCACGAAGGCGCGAGCTGTCAGCGAGGACAGAGTACATCCGTGCTACCCCCGGTAGTCTGATTCTACGGCCATGGGTCTTAGGTACTGCACTGTGTCACGTCGCGGGAGTCTTTCATACTTTGTTCTGAATACTTAACTGCAATAGGTTAACGTTAATTATGGGGACTTTTATTTCGTTTACCAACAGTCTTCTCCGTGTTTGCAGCACCTCTCTGGCAGCTCAATTTACATACCCCGGAAGTTTAATTACTATTGTAAGTTTTGTACAGTAACAGTTGCTGTATGCCTTGTGAGTCAGGTCTGCTTTAATTTGCATTGTATACATATAATTGTGTACGCTATTCGGCAATACAATTAACTTGAGTTAACAGAAACTTGTGAGTTCTCATTTGGTGTTGTATTTCGGGCCCTGACCCTATCAAGAATGTCATCGACGTCTCAAGGAGGCATCCTTTATTTATAAGGTAACAAAGTAATACTAAGGCATGCTAGGAAGTGTGAATACCCCGGCTAAATATTAAAGTTTCCTGTAAATTTGTAGTTTGTGTCAGGTGATAGTGCCATGTCGTCATTCGGCCCACGATCCTGAGAACTATGACTTTGTGCTCACGCAGTGAGCTGGCACCCATTCTATTCGAAACAGGAATATTGTAATGTATTCTGACTTTTCTTAACATAGTCGCCGGACGTATGTGCCTGCTGGTATGGCTTTGGCGGAATGTCTCTCAATGATGCAGGACACAACACAGGGTGCTGCGGTGTAGGGGGCAGGCTGCGGCCAGTCGACGAGCTGTAGCAGACAGGACAGAGCAGTCGACACGTACGGCTTTTGCACGGAGCAAAGGTGTGCATTTACTGTCGCAGAGCGAGGTAAACAACATAATTGAGTATTTTGAATGAAGAATGGAGAAGAATCGGTCATCAAAACATGGCATGGCACGCAAAAAAAAACAGGCAGACACATAATTAAAGAATACGAAAATGTAAACAAAGGTAAACAATGATGTAAACAAAGCATACACTTATAAACAATCACATAACTGACTAGTAGGGCACATGCATTGTAACAATTTCAGCATTCAAAGCTTTTGCTTATGTTTTCATTTCTTTTGAGTTGAATGTTTCTTTCTNTTTTCATTTCTTTTGAGTTGAATGTTTCTTTCTTTTTCAAATGTAGTTATTTATTTTAAAGTTCCTACCCTCAAGAATAACTAGAATTGTAATTCGAATAATTACCTCTAAATTTTATTTATATATTGTGTTTATTTTTACATTTCATATATTTTGACAGTTGTATTTCTTACCTTTAATAGTATTGGGAACTGTTCTCAACTGGGTGTTTATATTTTGTCATCGTTTTTCTCTTTGCATTTCACCTTGTTTTATACAGTAGCTTTAGCCACCGAGGAATGTATTAAATTACAGAACTGATTAGACTGTGATGAATGGGAAAGTGATGTCGTTTTGGAAAATGTCCTTTTTAATAAGCATCACTGTGTGAACGCAGTCGTTAATTATTCTCTTTTCAGACGCCATGACAAGCAATACATCGTAAAATTTTGTCAGTAATATTTGTTGTAAATTTGTAATTACCACCCATCGTAATGATAGGGAATGTGTCTGAGGGGCGCCAAGTTGCTTTAAATTTGCGGGGCACGATAAGAAGTGGCAGAAAACTGCATAGCTTGTGTTTCGAATGATTCCAGAAGCCAATGAATGGGTTTCTTGCTCTAAAGCCGAACAACATTTACGAACATTTTACAAGTATTAAATGCTGAGAAATAAATTAGCCAGTTTCAGTTTTCTGCTACGTAAATTATATATTTCGTTTGCTAACATTTAGAGAAGTGATTTAGTTTCTGATTCATTCACAACTGAAATATTTTTATTGGCAGCATTTTTTATTGGATTTTGAATTATTTAAACATTGCGATCAGATCTGATTATATTTAATATTAGAATTCTTATTCTTCATGTCATTTTCATTAATAAAGCTTTCATTTTTCTGCACCTATTGAATGTGTTATGTTTTGCGTAGAATTTTAAGTAGTTAATATTTTATCTTCAAGTGATTTTCATGAGTTGTGTACTAGTGTTAATATAAATTGTCTGAATATTTGTCTTGTGTGTTGTATATATTGCTTTGAAGGGTACTGAGTCGTACATATTTCTGTGTTTATTAAGTGTTTCTTTTAGTGGGGCAGTATTGTTCTTTCACTGCTTACCTGTGATTGCAATTAAAAATCAGGCATATTTCCAATGTAACTAGAAGGTATGAGATTTGGCAAGGTGGTATTTGTATCAAATTGGAATGTGGTGTTTGTTTGTTTTGCTAAGGATGGTCCTCCAATTTGAAAAGAAGGTGCTGTAGTGTATCGTGTTGGTACAGTATCGGACGCATATGTTATTTATGGATGTATCTTGTCCTGGTCATGTTGTAGTGGTAAAAGGCGAGCAAATAGCTCAAAGTATCCAATAAATTTGTGTTCATCCTAACACAATGGAGTTATTATTTGATACATTGCAATCGGCAAATAATTCTGCCCCGAACTTTTGTTAAGTCCAATTGTCTTAAAACTTTAAAATTTTGTAGCTTCGTATTGGTTTTTATGTACGACTTTTTACTGCTGAATTTTTTTTTAATGTCCCAAGTCACGAGGGCATTTTGTCACTCGTGTACAAGTTACGTGCAGCAAATGCATCCAGCAGAGGCAGGCAGAGATGCCAACTTTCTCCAGAGAAAGTTTAAATTGGCATACAAAAATCATCAGAAAATCACTTAATTGTAATATTAAAATATTCAAAATTAAGTTTAGTCAAAATGTATAAAATATTTGCTTCTTAAATACACATTTCAAGAACTTTTCCAGTGTTGAAGTTCAAAACTTTGATTTCTTACGACTGGGCCAAAAATATTGCTTTTATGTTAGATACAGCCCACACCATTACATACAAAGAGATAATTACATGCAATAAAACATGTATATAATATCGGTCTCATATCCCCATTCTCTCTCCAGGTGTATATAATATATATCAGGGAAATGAACACTCCAGTAGACACAAATATAATAATTTGATAATGGAAAAAAATCTCTACTCTACCTCCCTGCCACCAGATTTTTATAGAAATCACTAACTTTTCGACTTGTCGCAAAAATGAATTTTGGCCACCAGACCATCTTCTGAAATCACCCCCAATAGTATAATCGGCTTGAGTCAAGCATGAATCAAACGTGTCATGACAAGCAAGCTTGTCATTAGCAAGTATCTGCCAGTCATGAGAAATTTGGCTTGAATCAAGCTTGAATTAAACATGATATGACATGCTTGCTTGGCATGGCAAACTTAAGTTAAATGGCAAGTTTGTCGCAAGTTTGCATTCTATTCGAGACCAGATATATTCGGAAAATCACCAAGGTGGCAACTCTGGACATTGGCAGGTTGCTGGCCAGACGCTGTTTCTTCGGCCAGGCTCAGAAAAACTTCGGTAGCATTCAGGTATTGACGCGAAGCAATGAGGGGTGTCAGAGTGCACACGCAGACAGGAAAACACATGCAGTTTCCAAACACCAACACTGTCAATAACCATCTATATCGCCACATTCTCGATTTCCTGACCTGCATTTTTGAGGCGAAACTGCTAGCACATCAACAGGGCCCTGCCAAAAATTTATAACACAAACCAACAGAAAACACAACAGAAAATTTTTGCTGGTTTCTATGTCTAATCTGTTTGTTGTATTTAATATGGGATTTTCCATCTTTCCATTGGATTCTCTTGGGTTGCTGTCAGTTGTTTTTTATTGTAACCTTATGGTTTCCATTGGTATTTATTGTGTTGGTTTCTATTACACTATAGTATGCTGGGTTTTGTTATATTGTAGTGGTTTACATTGCTTTCTGTTGTGTTTTGTTGATTTATATTGTGCCTTAGTCAGTTGGTTTCTGTTGTATTCTAGTGATTTTATAATGCTAATGTTGTGTTTTGTTGGTTTCTATTGTGCCAGTTGGTTTCTGTTGTATTCTAGAGTTTAGATTGTTTTCACTTATGTTTTGTTGGTTTCTGTTGTGCCATAGTCTGGTGGTTTATGTTGTATTACAGTGGTTTAGATTGGTTTTTGACGTGGTTTGTTGGATTCTCTTCCGATTTCAACATTTTGTTTTCCATTGTATTCCCAGTGGTTTCAATAGGTTTCTGTAGTGTTCCATTTGTTTTTATTGTATTTCATCCTATTGGTTTTTGTTGTCTCTCAGTTGTTTAATTTGCTTGTTGTTATTCGTTGGCTTCTGTTGTATTCCAATATGTTTGTTTATCTTGTACTACCAGTGGTTTTCATTGGTTTCTGATTATTTTTGTTGGCTTCTGTTGTCTTAAAACTTTAGCTTCAGTAATAAGTTTAAAAAATTAATTTTTGGCATTTTTACTTTCAAATGAGTGCAGAAAATAATATATGTTTTAAAATTAATTTATTTATGTACTGTATAAAAAAATTGTTAGTGGTTTATATCTATCTGGACAGAAATTATACAGTAAATTAACACATGAAAATAAATAAACTAGAGTGAACTCTAGAATAGAGTCTTCGAACTGGTAGCACACATTGGTTTCTGTTGCATTTTGTTGGTTTAATTGCATTATGTTGTATTCTGATGTCATCCTATTGGTTTCCATTGATTTTGTTGTGTTCTGTTGATTTTTATTGTGTTTTCCCTGTTGGTTTGTAATGAAATCATATTGTTCTACTTGCATTTTTGTTGTGTTTTGCGGTTTTCTATTGTATTTCTAGTGGTTTATATTTGTTTCTGTTGTATTTTGTTTCTGCTGCATTTCATTCTGTTGTATTCTGATGTAGTCCTAGTAATTTATATTTGTTTCTGTTGTGTTTTGTGGTGTTCTGTGTTATTTATAGTATTTTCCATTGGATTCTATTGTAGTTTGTTGGTTTCTGTCGCATTTCATTATGTTGTCTTCTGATGTAGTCGCAGTAATTTCTGTCGCACTTTGTTGATTTCTGCCGTATTTCATTCTGTTGTATTCTGATGTAGGTCCATTAGTTTATGTTGGTTTATGTTGTGTTCTGTTGGTTTTGATTACATTTCACACTGTTCGTTTCTGATGATATCCTATTAATCTACATTTGTTTTTTTTTCTGTTGTATTTCTAGTGGTTTCCAATAGTTTCTGTTGTATTTTGTTGGTTCTTGTTGTATTTAGTTCTGCTGAATACTGATGAAGTCAGTGTGGTTCTCATTGGTTTCTGTTGTGTTCTGTTGGTTTTCATTGTATTTAGCTCTGTTGTTTCTGATGAAGTCTCAGTCTCATTGTTATACTTAAGTTTCTGTTTTTTTTGTGGTATTATGATGCATTTATAGTGGTTTCGATTGGATTCTTTTGTATTATGTTGGTTTCTGTTGCATTTTAATTCTGTTGAATTCCGATGTAGTCCTGGTCATTTCTATTAGTTTCTATTGTGTTACATTGTTTTTTATTGCATTTCATACTCTTTGTTTTTGATGAAATGCTATTGATATTCCGTAGGTTTTGAAGTTTTCAGTTGTATTTTTTTTGGTTATTGTTTAATTTTATTCTGCTGAATGCTGATGTAGTCCGACTGGTTTCCATTGGTTTCTGTTGTATTTTGTTGATTTCTGTCGCATTTCATTCTGTTTTCTTCTGAGGTAATTCCTGCAATTTCTATTGGTTTCAGTTGTGAGTTTTTTTTGTTAGTATTTCACCCTGTTGGTTTCTTATAATATCCTATTTTTCTACTTTAATTTCTGTTGAGTTTTTCAGTTTTCTGTTGTATTTATAGTGGTTTATGTTGTATTTCGTTTGTTCTGTTGTATTTTATTGGTTTCTGTACATTAAGTTTATTATTGTATACTTATGTAGTCCCAGTGGTTTCTGTTGTGTTCCATTGGTTTTTATTGCCCTGTTAGTTTTTGATTCAATCCTATTGATCTACAATAGCTTTTTCGAAGTTATGTGTTGTATTGCTATGATTTCCATTATTGTGTGTTGTATTTTGTTGGTTTCTGTCGCATTTCATTCTATTGAGTTCTGCTGTAGTCTCAAAGGTTTCCATTGTTTTCAGTTGTGTTCTGTTGTGTTTTAGTGTACTTGTCCTATTGTTTTGTGAAGTAATAGTACTATACACCTCATTTTATGTTGTGCTTATTGGTGCTTCTTGTATTCAGGAAACCACAATAAATACAACATAAAATCACAAATCACAACAGAAACTAGGGTAAATCAATAGGATTTTATCAGAAACCAACAGTAAGAAATACAATAAAATCCAACAGAACAACAGAAAATCATGGAAACATCAGAAAATACAAAACAAACCTACAAAAAATAAAATAATCCAGTGGCTTATACAGCAGATTCAAGAAAAATCAATAAATACAGCACCACAGAAACCAAAGGCAACACAACAGCACAATAAAAACTAACAAAAAAAGACAAATTAAATTACACAAGCAATATAACACAAACAACTGGCCCAACATAACCCAATGGAATCCATTAGAATACAATAAAAAACAGCAAACACCAATGGAATACAAGATAAACCAATAGAGTCCAATAGAATATAACAGAAAACATCATGTTATAGAACAACAAAAAGCAATGGAAACTTGTAGGTTACAACAGAAACCAACTGACTACAGCACAATAGAAACCAAGATAACACAAAATATGGCAGAATTAAATTTAAACAATCTGATTTAAAAAAGAACCCAAAAGACTATGACACAACAGAAACCAACAAAAGACAACAGAAACTAAAAGAACACTATGGAAGACAATTAAGGCCATCACAGCACAACAGAAACCGATAAGACACAACATAAATAATGGGAACCACTGAAATACAACAAAAATAAAAACTACTGCACATTGGAAACAAAGAAGACAATGGAAATCACTAGAATACAACAGAAACCAACTGATATTAACACAATATAAATCAACAAAACACAAATAGAAACCAACAAAAAACAATAGAAACTAATAAACATAACAAAAATCAATGTAAACCACTAGAATACAACAGAAACCTACTGGCTACAGCACAATAGAAACCAACAAAACATAACAGAAACCAATGGAAACCACTAGAACACAACAGAAAGTAACTCGCTACAGCACAATAGGAACCTGCAAAATACAACATAAAAAATGGAAACCACTTCCATACAGCACAATCCAACTGGCTACAGAACATTAGAAACCAATAATGCACAACAGAATCCAATTGAAACAACTAGAATACAACAAAAACCAACTTGGTTTATAACAGAAGAAACCAATTGAAACCACTAGAATACAACAACAACTATTTTGGTTTATTACAGTAGAAACCAATTGAATACAGCAGAAACCAATGGAAGCCATTACAATACAATCGAAACAAACTGGCTATAGCACAATATAAACCAACAAAACACAACAGAAATAAATGGAAACCACTAGAATACAAAATAAATCAACAACTGGTTACAGTATAAAATAAACAGAACACAACATAAACCAATGGAAGCCATTAGAATACAATAGAAACAAACTTGATTCAGCCCAACAGAACACAACTGAAACTAGTGAAATCACTATAATACAATAGAAACAAACTAGCTGTAGCTAAATAAAATACAACAAAACACGACAGAAACCTATGGGAATCAGTAGAATACAACAATAACCGATTATCGCAGGACAGAACCACTAGGAGACACTAGAACACAACAAAAACCAATGGACTACAGAACAGAAACCAATGGAACACAACAGAAACTAATAGTAACCACTATAATCTCACATAAAATACCAACAGAACATAACAAATTTCAATGGTAACCAATATAATACAACATAAGCGAACAGGTTATAGTACCATACACCAAAACCAACAAAACACAAGAGAAACAAAAAGAGAGAAGTCAATGGAAACCACTAGAATACAACACAAACCAACATATTAATTTATAACAGAAACTAACATAATCCTCTATAAGTTGTTGTACCCTAATATAAAATAATTAAAACCAATGGTTCTAGTGTTTTCTGACAATAGGAACCAACAGAAACGACTGAAATGTTCCCTGTTCACTAAATTTGTATACAACAGAAACTACTGGAATCCAATAAACGTTATTGGGCCACCAATGGAAAACAACAGAAATACATTATAATGATAATTTCACACGACAGAAGCTACTGAAATTTCTGTCGAATTTTGTTGGTTTGTGTTGTAAATTTTTGGTAGAGTGCTGTGGTTGTGTATTCTAGTGGTGTTCGGTGTCTCAATAGAAGAACTGAGTAAGAACCATTTTTTTTGTCTTGAAACTTTTGAAGGAATTGTATTAAATAATGAATCAGACAGACAAAACAAAAACAAAATAAATAAATAATAACTATAAAATTGTAATGAAGTGGTGTGTCAAACACGTCCGTTGCGTGACGTCACTGGGGAAAAGTATGAAAAAGTTTTCTTTACATTGTTGCAGGGCACGAAAATAAAATTTCAATATAAAAACTGCGAAACTCAGACACACGTAAAGAACTTGAGAGATGGCCTTCGCAACCCAAGTTTGCCTCTTCCATTTTTCTAGCAAGTGGTTATGTTTCAAGGGAATATCATATAATGAAGTCACCTACATTTCATTTTCATTGTTTGTTTTTTTANGGGAATATCATATAATGAAGTCACCCACATTTGATTTTCATTGTTTGTTTTTTCATTGCAAGGGTAAATAGTGCATGCGCGTTTTTGTTAATCTTCAGTTTTTGTTGAAGTATGTTGTCTAGTTTTGAGCTTTTATTTTGCAAGAGCGTAGTTTTGGAACATCGTTGCCTGCCACGCAAGCAGCATCGTGCTCCCAACAGTTCAGCATGCGTGTTTGCGTGCATGCTATGGGTACAATCATGTCTTTCTTAACAATCAGTAACATACCACAGTTTTATTTTCTCTACTAGTACCTTCCTTTTCGTTCAGTACCCGGAGACGCCACCGCATATTCCCCGGGACTAGCATATCCCAAGGAAGCGTAACTTCCATGCAAATTCCATTTTACACGAACACATATTTACAGCTGAGCCCACCTGGTGCTGGGGCCCGTTTTTACAATTACAATACAAGAAGCGAGGCCAGGTAAGGCAGGAATGCGGCCAACGACTATTATTAAAACAATTGTTCACAAACAATGAGAATGTAATGCAACGACTGAATATGCAAGACTATGCAGAAGTATGTAGAATAACTGGGTCTCGCTGACACAGTGGGGTTGCGGAAATTCATCAACATCTAACGCCCAGGCTACAAGGGAGAGCCAATAGTAATCAAGGATATCGGAGAAGGAGGGTGTGGACGATAAGTGTGATGAACACGATGGTGAAGGGCCGGTGTGTCAGTCGGCATCNGATGAACACGATGGTGAAGGGCCGGTGTGTCAGTCGGCATCGGCTCTCCCTAAACGGTGGTCTCCGAACAGCGATTGTAGGAGTCTTACACTAGGGTGTAAGACACCTACAAAAAAGAATGAGACCAGAGCCCCTTATATCCTTGTCCTCCAAACCTACCCCGATCCCTAACCCCATAAATCTAATCACACAATAATTGTTATAAGTTGAATCAGTAAAGATCCTCCTGTGTTAGTTAATTGGCTTAATAAATAATTCCTCAACTACCTTTCATAGACTGAAGTATACTCCCCTTAAGTAAATATAATATCGTGCAAATTGTTTCGTATTAATGTGTAATGTAATTTGTGCAATGTGAAATATATGCGTGTTAACATACTACATATGTTATTTCTGAGCACTGTCTTCTCTGTGTTCAGGAACATGGGACCCCCACAACCTGCCTTCCAGGATATTCTTTATAAATTCTCATTCGGTCAACCTATCCAAAATCATTCTTATCCAGCTGCTTACAGCATGTGGGTCAGCATAAATAGGCCCACAATGAGCACATACGTAAGCTTCAGAAACGAGGGTAGCCTGACCTCACCTTAATTTTTGCGACGACTCAATAATCATCACTGAGGGAACATAGTACGCCTCGGTAGACGACTGCATGGCCCTGAGATCACCAGCATCATCATCAGGACTCCGCCTGTCGATGGTGTCTGGCACCTACGTTGGGTTACCTTCACCTTAAAATCATTCCTGAAATTTGTCACTACCCCTCAAAACCAGTATGCACCCACAACAGAGCATTAAGTGAATGTATTTTATGGGCATATTTATTAAAATAATCAATGCCATTAACGCATATATTTTTTCCACCTATACTTTGAGTTTATTCTCGGCAAAATGGCTGCTTGACTTTAAGTTTTCAAAATTGTAAATTTAAGCATACTTGACTCTAAGTTTGACAGTTCCATTATGTCAAGCTCTATAAGAAGCAACATGTCGAAAAGCAAATGTAAAGTCAAATTGCAAAGCCAAATGTTAAGTTTTTACTTATGTAATGGTCCCAAAGTAAAGAGGCTTTGTCGGTTACATTCTTAGACTAATAATGGCATTTTATATGTATGAAATATTTAATATAAATAAAATAAACTCTAGTTGTATTGCAACTAGGTTAGGGGACGCATACAAATCTCTCAAAGCACTTACTTACATAAACAGTATTCTAACCTCAAATCACAACCATGTTGTTTTTAAGGTGCCATTGGCAGAAAAACAGCCTAGTCAAATATCTAGATACTTGGTCCAATTGACGTTGGCTGTGACTCCTCTCCCTTCCGATCCGCTGTTGCTATTCTCTCTCTCTCTCTCTCTCTCTCTCTCTCTCTCTCTCTCTCATCATCAACCATCTGGTCTGTGCAACAGCTCTACACACATTACCAGCGTGTGTGCACTATCCATGCCAGTAGTGTGCATATATTCGTTCGGACACATGGCATGTGGCATGTGGGACCCGGATTCATCTGCCATTTTGGTAGCCATCACATCCATGGTGGACATGTTGGTCAGTGCCACACACCATATTGGTAGGCGTCACAGCCAGGGCAGCCATATTGGATGTTCGTTCCACTAACATCCCAAAAAATTAGTTAAATAAAAATTATTAAAATTTTTTTTAATAAAACATTTATTTGAATAGAAATTATAAAAATTAATACTCAACATCTATACCCTCATCACTACACACCTCACCACTCCTAACCCCTTCAACAACCCAGTTACTCTAAACCTCCATTACCTTGACCCATGACCTTGACCTTGACCCATGACCATGACCCATGCAATTTACCTTGACTCATGGCCTTAACTCTGACCCATAACCTTGATTTTTAAGGTTTCATTAAGGGGAAAAATGATAGTCTAATGTGTTAGGGTAAAGAAAACGACATTTAAATGGTTTTACACAAACCAATTTTAAACAGATAAATACACGAATGCTATAACACAAAAAAAAATCAGTCTATGTTCATGTTTTTTTTAAATTGTTCTTCGGAACCGATGTAGGGGTGACTTCTTGTCTAGTCGTAACTCATCGATTCACAGTTCAAGGTGAGGCACGCCATTTGCGCGGCAGCTGTGCATTCCTCCATGCATGTGTCGAGTCAAGTTCTGGTCTGTCTTAGACGTGTTGCTGCTGGTCATCGAAAAGTTTCGCCAGCTTGTGCAGCGAAGGACAGCCATACTCTATCTGCACATCGATGATTTAGACTTCATTTTTGGACAAGTCGCATAGCCATTTTTTCTGATCGGGCTCTGCCACGTAAAACGGTTCTTGCGGATACTCCATTAGCAAGTCACTNGTTTCCGTGAATAAGGGGGGCGGAAGGAGCGTGTACGCATTTTGCCATCGCCATCGTAGGACACTGCGATCTCCTTGAGCATGTAGCTGCTCTGGCTCTGGAAGCCTTGCAGATTACAATACATCCTGCTGCTGTATATGCTCAAAGCTGAATAAACAGATATTGCTTATGACCCATCGTATTTATGTCCATTGCGACATTCCCGAAAGTATATTGACTACTTTGTCTCGACAACTGTACAATGCGAGTCGGTCGTGAAGTATCAGGCAGAAATCGTACATGTGTGGGGGAATATTTATATGTGTAGTGAATTCGATCGTGCAGTCGATCACATTCTAATTGATATGCTCGTCTTGTGTACACATATCGACCACCATGAGTCGGGCCAAACACTTGAACGTATCTGGGCTCAGTATTGGGGATTGGGGGCGCCCATAATATGCATTTTAAATTGAATATACATTCGATAAGCCAGTAGGTATTGCCCATTTTCAAAGTTCATGTCCATGCCCTCGTACGGAGAACTTTCACTATTCAAATATTTTTTCACATTTTGTATTTGACATGTCTCGAACTGCGAACGGCTCACTCTCATATTATGCCATCTTTCTATCTATAGCCCAACGATAATGTACCTCGGTTTCTCGGTGGCAAAGCTGGACTTCACTATCCAGTTGATGAGCTGCCAAGCAGGCTATCCGGAGTAGGCCTCGAGACTCCACGACCCGAAAGCCACATCCATGTTTTTGACATCTTTCACATTCTTCAGCATAGGGGTGCTTTCGGTAGTACTCAGCTGAACGTGAGGCAGCATTCATTCGATAGACTGTAGCTTCAGTTCCACTATCTCCAGGTTTTCCCCAGTACCCATGATGCATGTGTATTGACTAGGAGTAGTGCCATTTTCTGCTTCTAATTGATGAAAATTCGTTTGTAGTATTCGGCGAATTCCATTAACATTGCTAGAGAAATGCAGACCTCGAATTTCCCTCCTGGGTATATAGGAACACTGTAGTCATCTTCTATCTCCAGCCTGCCATTTTGGCCACAGACAGCTCGTTCGGCATGAGCGAGAAGTAATTGTTTATCGTGGTCGTTATGCTGACATATCTCCTCTGTATACCTCGACACCGTTGGGCAAATATGTGATGCGATCGACGAGGTGTAGAATACCATTGCTCGTAATTTTCGTCGATGCAGGATTGGATNTAGGCCCACAATGAGCACATACGTAAGCTTCAGAAACGAGGGTAGCCTGACCTCACCTTAATTTTTGCGACGACTTAATAATCATCACTGATGGAACATAGTACGCCTCGGTAGACGACTGCATGGCCCTGAGATCACCAGCATCATCATCAGGACTCCGCCTGTCGATGGTGCCTGGCACCTATGTTGGGTTACCTTCACCTTAAAATCATTCCTGAAATTTGTCACTACCCCTCAAAACCAGTATGCACCCACAACAGAGCATTAAGTGAATGTATTTTATGGGCATATTTATTAAAATAATCAATGGCATTAACTCATCTATTTTTTCCACCTATACTTTGAGTTTATTCTCGGCAAAATGGCTGCTTGAATTTAAGTTTTCANCAATGGCATTAACTCATCTATTTTTTCCACCTATACTTTGAGTTTATTCTCGGCAAAATGGCTGCTTGAATTTAAGTTTTCAAAATTGTAAATTTAAGCATACTTGACTCTAAGTTTGACAGTTCCATTATGTCAAGCTCTATAAGAAGCAACATGTCGAAAAGCAAATGTAAAGTCAAATTGCAAAGCCAAATGTTAAGTTTTTACTTATGTAATGGTCCCAAAGTAAAGAGGCTTTGTCGGTTACATTCGTAGACTAATAATAGCATTTTATATGTATGAAATATTTAATATAAATAAAATATACTCTAGTTGTATTGCAACTAGGTTAGGGGATGCATACAAATCTCTCAAAGCACTTACTTATATAAACAGTATTCTAACCTCAAATCATAACTATGTTGTTTTTAAGGTGCCATTGGCAGAAAAACAGCCTAGCCATATATCTAGATACTTGGTCCAATTGACGTTGGCTGTGACTCCTCTCCCTTCCGATCCGCTGTTGCTATTCTCTCTCTCTCTCTCTCTCTCTCTCTCTCTCTCATACTACCATAACATCATCAACCATCTGGTCTGTGCAACAGCTCTACACACGTTGCCAGCGTGTGCGCACTATCCATGCCAGTAGTGTTCATATATTCGTTCGGACACATGGCATGTGGCATGTGGGACCCGGATTCATCTGCCATTTTGGTAGCCATCACATCCATGGCGGACATGTTGGTCAGTGCCTTACACACCATATTGGTAGGCGTCACAGCCAGAGCAGCCATATTGGATGTTCGTCCCACTAACATCCCAAAAAATTAGTTAAATAAAAATTATAAAAAAAATGTTAATAAAACATTTATTTGAATAAAAATTATAAAAATTAATACTCAACATCTATACCTTCATCACTACACACCTCACCACTCCTAACCCCTTCAACAACCCAGTTACTCTAAACCTCAATTACCTTGACCCATGACCTTGACCTTGGCCCATGACCATGACCCATGCAATTTACCTTGACTCATGGCCTTAACTCTGACCCCTGACCTTGATTTTTAAGGTTTCATTAAGGGGAAAAATTATAGTCTAATGTGTTAGGGTAAAGAAAACGACATTTAAATGGTTTTACACAAACCAATTTTAAACAGATAAATACACTAATGCTATAACACAAAAAAAAAATCAGTCTATGTTCATTTTNAAACAGATAAATACACGAATGCTATAACACAAAAAAAAATCAGTCTATGTTCATGTTTTTTTTAAATTGTTCTTCGGAACCGATGTAGGGGTGACTTCTTGTCTAGTCGTAACTCATCGATTCACAGTTCAAGGTGAGGCACGCCATTTGCGCAGCAGCTGTGCATTCCTCCATGCATGTGTCGAGTCAAGTTCTGGTCTGTCTTAGACGTGTTGCTGCTGGTCATCGAAAAGTTTCGCCAACTTGTGCAGCGAAAGACAGCCATACTCTATCTGCACATCGATGATTTAGACTTCATTTTTGGACAAGTTGCATAGCCATTTTTTCTGATCGGGCTCTGCCACGTAAAACTGTTATTGCGGATACTCTATTATCAAGTCATTCAGCATGTTTCCCACTTGGTGGTACAGAATTTTGCCTTCGTCCCACTCCAGTCCGTGGTGGTATTTGGTCAACCAGTCGTTTGTCTTCTTGCTTTTATCGTCCAACAGTTTCCGTGAATAAGGGGGGCTGAAGGAGCGTGTACGCATTTTGCCGACGTCGTCGTAGGGCACTGCGATCTCCTTGAGCATGTAGCTGCTCTGGCTCTGGAAGCCTTGCAGATTACAGTACATCCTGCTGCTGTATATGCTCAAAGCTGAATAAACAGATATCGCTTATGACCCATCGTATTTATGTCCATTGCGACATTCCCGAAAGTATATTGACTACTTTGTCTCGACAACTGTACAATGCGAGTCGGTCGTGAAGTATCAGGCAGAAATCGTACATGTGTGTGGGAATATTTCTATGTGTAGTGAATTCGATCGTGCAGTCGATCACATTCTAACTGATATGCTCGTCCTGTGTACACATATCGACCACCATGAGCCGGGCCAAACACTTGAACGTATCTGGGCTCAGTATTGGGGATTGGGGGCGCCCATAATATGCATTTTTAATTGAATATACATTCGATAAGCCAGTAGGTATTACCCATTTTCAAAGTTCATGTCCATGCCCTCGTACGGAGAGCTTTCACTATTCAAATATTTTTTCACGTTTTGTATTTGACATGTGTCGAACTGCGAACGGCTCACTCTCATATTATGCCATCTTTCGATCTATATCCCAACGATAATGTACCTCGGTTTCTCGGTGGCAAAGCTGGACTTCACTATCCAGTTGATGCGCTGCCAAGCAGGCAATCCGGAGTAGGCCTCGACACTCCACGACCCGAAAGCCACATCGATGTATTTGACATCTTTCACATTCTTCAGCATAGGGGTGCTTTCGGTAGTACTCAGCTGAACGGGAGGCAGCATCCATTCGATAGACTGTAGCTTCAGTTCCACTATCTCCAGGTTTTCCCCAGTACCCATGATGCATGTGTATTGACTAGGAGTAGTGCCATTTTCTGCTTCTAATTGATGAAAACTCGTTTGTAGTATTCGGCGAATTCCATTAACATTGCTAGAGAAATGCAGACCTCGAATTTCCCTCCTGGGTATATAGGAACACTGTAGTCATCTTCTATCTCCAGCCTGCCATTTTGGCCACAGACAGCTCGTTCGGCATGAGCGAGAAGTAATTGTTTATCGTGGTCGTTATGCTCACATATCTCCTCTGTCTACCTCGACACTGTTGGGCAAATATGTGATGCGATCGACGAGGTGTAGAATACCATTGCTCGTAATTTTCGTCGATGCAGGATTGGATNGTTGGGCAAATATGTGATGCGATCGACGAGGTGTAGAATACCATTGCTCGTAATTTTCGTCGATGCAGGATTGGATCCATCTTCTTTCGTCAGTGTCCTCCTGAATCGCAGAAATGACTGACAAGGAAGAGTGCAGATATCTTGATGTTGGACCGCAATTTCAACTTCTTATAGTAATATTTATGGTCCGATCAGGAAAGGCTGGAGCGCGTGAAGTTCCACTTTAGTGATGCTGTCTTCGNTTCTTATAGTAATATTTATGGTCCGATCAGGAAAGGCTGGAGCGCGTGAAGTTCCACTTTAGTGATGCTGTCTTCGAAAATGACCGGCTCGTCGATGTTTATGTAATCTTACATGGCGATCGGCCTCGAAGCTAAGACTGCGAAGGAAAATTTCGTTGGCACATGTTAACACCTTGGTGACCTGCAGCATACTGATTGCTGGTTTGATATGCTTCATTGTTTTATTGCTTCTGGTCACCAAAAACCATATTCCCATCCTCTCAAATGCAAGTATAGTGTGATTTATTCGTTTCGAAAGTTCACCAACTCTCAGCGATGTTCGACGATCGTCACTGCCACCTCATGCGCTCTCTTCGCGACTACCGAAACTTCAATTATGCTTCGGGGTGCCATGACCAGTTTATAACCTGGAGATACCATCGGCGAAAATTCGTGCAGCATATTGCTCAGCCTACTGCTGAAATATGTACCGCTCGCCAAATTGCAGTTTATTCGTATTACATCAACAGGCAAGATGTTTACAAGTCGCGATGATTCGTAGATTTTTCCGGCTTCGTATAAGCGTGGCTCGAACACCAGCATCATTCTGATGGATTCCAGTTTCGTAAAGTCGATACTTTTGCTGCATCTGATGACACTGTTCAGAGTATTGGAATTTCCATGTAGTTCGAATTCTGTGTAGGGAGACAGCAAATGTTCGATGTAACTTGCAATGTTGTCTAATTCGTAGGAGCCAGTAGGCAATGTTACATCGTGGGAGACATTACTGCTTTTCACGAGATACATCTTGCAGTTTTTTTCATCGATGTTCGGCATCGCATTGTAGGTTTGAAAATCGACCAAACCTATTCACCATTCCCCCTCCAGGTAGAGTGGAGGAAAGTTTACAGCACGCAGCTCGAAGCTACGACCCCTCAAGGTAAGGTTTATCGACATGACTTATAGTTTCCGGTCCATGTATGGCCATTTTATTCAATTACATGCACGAACGAACAAGGAAGCGAATATACAAGTGCCCGCAGTTCCACGTGTTCGGCATCTGCTCCATCTCGTAGAGGTAGTCTGGTTGCAATTTTTCTGGTACAGTCACTGCTCAGGTAGAGGACGCAAATCCCCAAAAACTGTCGTAGTAGTCTGTATGTTTTCCATGTTTCATGTAATTTACCCAGTGCGTACCGGGCCTGGCTATCGTGTCCAGGTTGATTATGGCACATTCATCACATCTGAGTTTAGGGGGCAATGTATCTCGCATGAAAATTCCACGAAAATTAGGTATCTTCAACTTGCATGCAAACAGTTCCAAATCCACGAACATGAGCAGCCATTTCGGTAGAGATTTCACTATCGCCTCTTCCTTCTGCTTCGCTTTTGACACTTCTGCCTCCTACTGCATATGGTCTTAGGTAGAGGCCTTGGCCATTTTTTTACTCATGGCGATAGCTTCCATATTTGCATTGTGCCTTTGGGCATTTGTCAACTGCTTCCGTTCGTTCGATGCTGTGTTGAATGGCTTGGACGATACTTCTTGTGGCTCCGATTAAGCCCTCAAGGGCCCCAAGCGCAGACAAAAGTAGTGGAAAAAATTATCCAATATCTGTTTTCTTGGTGTTGCATGCTTTTCTTCCCTTTTTTCACCACTTTTAATTTCACTTGCACCTTCTGCTTGCTCTTCGCACCCATGCCCATCTCCACTTTGGTCTTCATCGTGTTGGAAACGTCCCATGCTGCTATTTTTTCTCCGAGCCCGGTATCTGACTATTTTATTATCTCGTTGGCCCTAAGAGCGAGTATCTTGTCTGCCTGGTGCCGAGCTAGTAGATCCTTGTTCAGGGAGTAGACGATGTCGTGTTGCTTGCACGGTTCGTCTAGTGCGTTTATGCCCGTGTCGCCGCGTGCCAGCCTCTTAGCTATCTTCGTTTCTGACCGGCAGAACTTGTATCCGGGAATGTGCAGCTGGAACAGTAGATTGTTGATCAGCATATCGACGATCCCGCTTCCAACTATAGTCTTACCTCTTCGAGACATCGCGGTGACCTGACCTAAAAACTTATAAATTAGCTCCGTTTATACATTTTTGTTTCAGTATCCTTGTAGACTTGGAAAAGCATGGAAGTAAAGTGCTAATGAAGCATCTGTTTTGTCGCTTCTGTGGTAAAG
This sequence comes from Clitarchus hookeri, assembly GCA_002778355.1. Taxonomy (NCBI): domain Eukaryota; kingdom Metazoa; phylum Arthropoda; class Insecta; order Phasmatodea; family Phasmatidae; genus Clitarchus; species Clitarchus hookeri. Next base: position 646,387 of record NQII01001039.1, read on the forward strand.
CATTTACAACTTTTCACAATTTGTAACTGCATGAAGCAACTGCATGCAGAATGCAAACCTCAAGTATGGCATTTCAGTGCAAACTCTGCCAGAGGCAGTCTACCCGGAGTGATATTTTGAAGAGATATTATAAAACTTACAGCACTGGTTATCTGCAACCACAATCACAACACGCACTTCCTGTTCTGCAATCAGCTCCGCACACTCCGCATGCTCTGCAATCTGATCCACATTCTCCGCAATCAGCTCCGCGCACTTTTGCACGCTCCACAATCAGCTCCACTGCTTTGCAATCAGCTCCAAAATCACCTCGGCAGTTAGCACTGCAAGATAGTAGTGGTAACATACATATTATAAAGCAATATGTTACTCTGCCCATATGCATTAATACTGAAGATGAAGCTATCCCCCTAGAATCATGACATGGAAGTCTATTTCCAAATACAATGAGGTACATCATCACAGGACCATCAGATTGTGGGAAAACGTGTGTCCTACTGAGCCTGCTGGAAGAAAATAATGGTTTTCGGTTCGAGAACGTGTGCCTGTACTCCAAATCGCTCCAGTAACAGAAATAACAGCGACTGGTACAAGTACTGCAAGCCGTAGATAGTGTGGGTTATTTCCCTTGCAGCCATAACGAAGCCGTTGTGCCACCGAGCGAAGCATTGCCAAACTCAGTGTTTATTTTCGACGATGTGGCATGTGAGAAACAGACTTTAGGAGTACTTTCGTATGGACGGAATGCAAACATTGACTGCATGTACCTCAGCCAGACTTATTCACGTAGACCCAAACAACTGCTTCGCGATAATGCTAATGTGTTGGTGCCGTTTTCCATGGACGATATGAATTTGTGGCATGTGTACGACGACCACGTCAATACGGATATAACATTATTGGATTTCAGGAGCATGTGTTCTTGTGCTGGAAAGATATGTATGGAATTTTGGTGATCGTTAAGGACTGGCCTCTATATAATGGCAGTTACCGACGTGGATTCGATCAGTTCATCATCGACTATCGAGAATGAGTTGCAGCATATCGAAATTTGGGGAGCATAGCCTCAAGCTTAATGAAGACGAAGATGGAAGTTGTATCGTACCAAGAAACGATGGAACTTGCGATGCTGGTAGAAGAATAATTCGAAATGTTGGTGAACCCGAGTGCTCCGAAGATGAGAATATAAAAGTGATGAAAGATTCCATAGAGCACACATTCGCTAACTCAATTTCCCGCCTTGCTTCGAAAACGGATATTCAAAACCTTGGCAAGGACATGTTGTATATCTGCAGCGAAGGCCTGGAAAGATCGAAAATCGTTTGTTGGAAACTCATGACTAAACTTATAAAAGAGAGCAACAGTAACTATTTTTATTCAGTACGATGTCGGACATTGCTAGCGAACTGCCTCGAGTGATACAGTGGGTTCGCTCGAACTAGACTTTCGAGCGACCTTATAAATGAAGAAATCTTCAAGTCCATTACTCACCATATACATGTACTCAGGGAGAGCGATGGAGCGCCCGTAGTCGTGAAGACCGAAGTCGACGATACTGCTGAGCCTATGAAGAAAAGGAAACATGATGACGTACAAATGGATTGGGATGAAGGATCGGGTGTGGATTTGGCACACAAGAAAAAGGTAGGGAAGAAAGCCCTGGAAACTAATGCTCTGGTTCGACGGTACCTACGATCCTACACCTCTCGTAATATTGATACGACATACGGTGTATACAGGCAAAATGATAAATAGTTCCTCAGAGCTGATGAAATAGAGTTTTTACGAGATGGGATAATCCAAGTAGGAGATTACATGACACGTAGAACACCTGGGCTTTACGAGCTTATATATCACAAGGAGCCTAGGGAGTTTACAGAATCTGACCTGCTGGAATACAAGACATTCCTTGAACTCACGCACATGCTTTACCAAGATAACAATCCCGAAATTGGTGCTTATAAGGACGAATATCACGAAAAAATCGACGTTCTCGCAGACCTTTTCAGTGGCATAGCACTGAAAAGTGGGGAAGGTCTGAAGAAGATAGACGGTGACAAGAACATCGACGACCCGAACGAACTCGTCGATAGACTACGACTTCTGTTCACTTTGCAAAGGTTTGGAAATACTCGCACACCAACGAGAATATATCCAACATCGAAGACCTGAAGGAGGGATGTTACATAAGATGAGTCAGTTGGGAATCGCCCATGAACTGCATGTGGCCGCCGGGTACAACTACCGTCGTCGCAAGGTCATGATTTGTGGGTTGAACGATCTTTTTCAAGCCAACCTCGTCGAGATGATACCGTATGCTCGGGTCAAAAAGGGCTACAAATACATGTTGACAGTCATCGATGCTTACAACAAATTTACCTGGGCCAGGTAGGTCAAGTCGAAGACTGCATGTGGCATCACTGAAGCCATGGTGGATGTGTGGTGCAAAGAATGCATCCCGAATAATTTGCAAACCAACCANGGTGCAAAGAATGCATCCCGAATAATTTGCAAACCAACCACGGCAAGGCATTCTACAATGCAAAATTCAAGGCACTTTTGAAAAACATAACATAAATTATTATACCATGTACAGCAATCTCAAAGCAGCTATCGTAGAGATGTTTAACAGGACTCTGAAGGGCAGGATATGGAAGCATTTCGCTGAGAACGGGAACTACAAGTGGCTTGAGTTACTGCCGAAACGCGTCCGCGAGTATAATTCTAATGTTCATTCTACCACTCGCATGAAACCCGAAGACGTCAAGGACGACTCCCTGGTTCGTACCATGTATGCCATTCCGAAGAGGAAGGACGAGAAACGGTTCACAGCGAATTGGAGCTCCTAACGGTTTCGTGTGCGACGTATACACAACTATGCTCTGAGGACCTACTATCGCGAATATCTGAACAACATACCTATTTCCAGATGTGTATTTGGTCGATAAGGTGCTGAAACCACATAGTGTTGTGGTGAGGGTTCCCTGCCTACTACAATTCCTGGGTCGCTGAGGCGGACATCGAGAGGTGAGCTCGCTGTGGAAGATTATGTATATATAGACTTTTATTCAAGGGCTTGCGTGTTTCCTTATATTGTACATTACCGAATAAAATTAGTTTTTTTTAAGGAAATGTTTTGTTTTATTTAGTTTTTAAAAGTTTGACCTTAAAATTTTAAATATTATCCGTAATTACTTTATGCTTGGAGTAACAAAACAAAAAAGTTTGGAAATTAATTATATGGGAGTTCTCTGGTGGAAGATGCTAAAAAATAAATAACTAGCACTTTCTATTGGGTCAAATACTGGCCAAATACGCGTTGAAGTAGTAATTTAGCTGCCAATGGGCATATACCATTGATTGATATGGGTGGAGGGATTATTTCTGTTATGTAAAGCCAATGATTAATTTGGTGTGAGGAGGGGTGGGGCATTGGTTAGTGTTGTGGGGTGGGGTAACATGTTCTTCAGTTTTTAAGACTTGTTTTAAATTTTTACGATATTTAATTTCAAGGTAACAGGGGTCAAGGCCAAGGTCATGGTTCAAGGTCATGGGTCAGGGTCATGGGTCAAGGATCACAAGGTTGTTGAAAGGATAAGAAGAGATTAAGGGTGTGCAGGTGAGGGGATGGATAGTGGCGGGTATTAATTTTTTAAAATTTTTATTAAAATAATTTTTNTGTTGAAAAGATAAGAAGAGATGAAGGGTGGGCAGGTGAGGGGATGGATAGTGGTGGGTATTAATTTTTTATAATTTTTATTGAAATAATTTTTTATGAAAATATTTTTATTAAAATAACTTTTATTAAAATAATTGTTATTAAAAATTTTTTTTGGGATGTTGGGGAAATAACATTCAACATGGCATAAAGCCCTGGCTGTGATGCCAACAACGATGGTAGACTGCACCGACCAACATGGCCACCTTGGCTGTAATGCCTACCAAGATGGCAGACTGCACAGCTAACATAGACACCCTGGCTGTGACGCCAACAAGATGGTGGACTGTACAGAATAACATGGCCACTGGCCATGCCTACCAAGATGGCGGATGGATCCGGATCCGANAACATGGCCACTGGCCACACCTACCAAGACGGCGGATGGATCCGGATCCAACATAGGCAATAAATGCAACAAGTGACGTAAGCATCAGGCACATGCAGGGAACGATATGGCAGGTGTCCTTGTGCGGTGGAGGACATAGTGCCACTCACGCACGTTGCCATCCGACACAGTGTATGAGTCAAGCAGCATATTAACCTGAAGCCATGGAGGTGAAGAGCTCAACCAGGTACTTAACATAATTGTAAGAGTAAATTATGTAATTTCATTCAATTGTAACAGTTGTTAATTTGAACAGATGGGCTAGGGAAGCAATGACTTGACAATGAACATTCCCATCTGGATCAGTAGTGTAATTAACCATGTAATTAATGTAAATGTTAGAATCATGTAATTATTCAGTGTAATAGCATTAGTAAAAGAGTATAGCCATATAATAGTGTCATCGCCATCATTGTAAACTCATGTCATTCTAAAATTGTGTCTACGGATATTGTTTTAGCATGCAGCATTGACGAGGTCAACGCGGTAGTGTCACTTGCTCGGCCAGTTGATTTTAGTGGGTAAGAGAAGTTGCACATGTCTTCGTGGTCTGGGGGTTCATCGTTTTCATCAATCATCAGCCAGTACAATAGTCTATTTATTAATCACTGGGAACTTAATTAACTGTTTTGCTGCCCGGATACGCACCTCGTTGGTGTCGGTGCAAGCTGACTGGATTTAATCTTCATTTAATGTTACGTTGTCTGTGGGACATTTTATGCAATACCTAGGCCAGTGAGGGGCCTAAGCAGCACACCCGCTTAAGTTAAATGCTCGTACCATGCATCACCATCATTGGAATCAAATGACATTGTGTGTGTGTTTTCTTCCAATATAGTATGTACACTGAAGAGCCGAAAAAACTGGTACACCTGCCTAATATCGCGTAGGGCCCCCGCGAGCACTCAGAAGTGCCGCAAGACGACGTGGCATGGACTCGACTAATGTCTGGAGGTATGCAGGAGGCAAGTCACACCATGAATTCTGCAGGACAGTCCACAAATCCATAGAAGTGCGAGGCGGTAGAGATCTCTTCTGAACAGCACGTTGCAAGGTATCCCAGATATGCTCAATAATGTTCATGTAGGGTGATTTAAGTAGCCAATGGAAGTGTCTAAAGTCAGAAGAGTGTTCTTGGAGCCACTCGGTAGCAACTCTCGACGTGTGGGGTGTCGCATTGTCCTGCTGGAATAGTTCACGTCCATCGGAATGCACAATGGACATGAATGGGTGCAGGTGGTCGGACAGGATGTTTACGTATCTGTCACCTGTCAGAGTCGTATCTATACGTATCAGGGGTCCCATTTCATACCAATTGCACACGCCCCATACCATGACAGAGCCTCCACCAGCTTGAACAGTCCCCTGTTGACATGTAGGGTCCATGGATTCATGAGGATGTCTCCATAACCGTACACGTCCATCCACCCGATACAATTGGAAACGAGACTCGTCAGACCAGGCAACGTGTTTCCAGTCATCAATAGTCCAATGGCGGTGTTGGTGAGCCCAGGTGAGGCGTAAAGCTTTGTGTTGTGCAGTCAACAGCGGTACACGAGTGGGTCTTCGGCTCCGAAAGCCCATATCAATGATGGTCCGTTGAATAGTTCGCACGCTGGCACTTGTTGATGCCCCAGTAATGAAATATGCGCCAATTTGAGAAGGAGTTGCACGTCTGTCACGTTTAGTGATTCTCTCTCAGTCGTCGTTTGTCCCGTTCGTTCACGATTTTTATCCGGCCGCAACGATGTCGAAGATTTGACGTTTTACCGGATTCCCTATATTTACGGTACACTCGTGAAATGGTCGTACACGAAAATCTAAACTTTATCGCTACCTCGGAGATGCTATGTCCCATCTCTCATGCGCCGAATATAACACCACGTTCAAATTAACTGAAATCTTGATAACCTGCCATTGTAGCAGCAGCAACCGATCTAGCAACTTTGCCAGATGCTTGTTGTCTGCCGACCGCATCGCGTTACTCTGGTTGGTTCCATATCTCTCTTATTTGCACACTCACGCCTAGACCAGTTTTTTTTTTGGCTCTCCAGTGTACCTCGTGTACCTTGTAGCCGCTTCACAGCGAACATTGGGAGGATGTTATCCCGTTATTTGTTCATGGTAGGACGGCATGACGAACCGGATGCATCACGCCCGCATAATATGCTTCGCAGCAACATATAACATAAGTGTAATATCTGCATGAGTATTCTCAGGTTATCCCACATCCCACAGGAGTTACCACAGTGGTGTCTGACCAGCCAAAATAAGTCGGCAACTGCAACTACATTCATACCAAGGTTCAGGGTTTCACTCGGTCGTCGACCATGCCCTGATAAGCGTTTCGTGCTAATCCAAGCCATTTCCTGATTAGCTGGCACCTCTGCGGACATTACTATCAACATTACCGTCACGCAATTTCTCATAAAACCTCCGGTAAAATCCCGGTCAAGGGAATTACCGGGTCAGTTAGTGAGCCATGTGACCCTGCAAACTGCTGGCGGCGTCACAATGTTGCAATAAGTGGCTTCTGTGCAGCTGAACAATTTACCCCATTTTTCATCTACAGTTACTTCGGTGTGTCAAGTTCCATAAAGATCAACACGATGATAGGAGAACAAGAAGTCAAAACCTCTACGCAAATATAAAAAATTTCTATTGAGTAACAATTTGAGCAACAATTGGATAAAGAAAACAATGCTAATCAGATGAAACAGGTAATTGCATAATAAAGAAAAGATAATGGCATCTAAAAAAATTAAAGCAAAATAAAAATGATTTTTTTAATTTTTACACAAATTTATGAATTGGTACTGCATGGACATACAAAAAGCCCTAAAGTGGAGGGTTATGAGAAACAAGAAAATTATATGGTAAAAATGTTACATATATACATACCTATACAGGTACAGACATAAATGTGTGGTAACCCAGTGTCAGCGAATTCGTCAGGAAAAATAAGTAGGGAAACATATATTGTATACGACTTAGAATATACAGTGATTTCGAAGGATGATAGATGCCCCCGAAAGTGGAGAGCGGAAATGTGTTATGCAACAATAAATTGGAAATTACTTGCGATTAAGCAACGAAATGTAGCATACAGGCAGATGGTTACGAGGTGCGTAACCACTGAAAACAGCATTACTGAGTACAACACTTCATACATTAAATAGTGGCTGGCGCCCCTCTATTGCATAGAACTTTATAACCTTCCGCTTGAAGCAATTTAACACAAAAGGATAATAATCATCATGCCAGAAACAATAAAAAGGTTTCCTTGGTAGTATCAGCTAATCCTGACTGTTACCTAAGGAATCACCTGTTTATAGGCTATTCACGGTAAAGATGGCACTTTCGAAAGCCTTCTCAAATATATTTTATTTTAGCCTTAGACGTTAACTTCCGAGTGCGGTGGAACATATACACTGTGTTTACTACTTACAGAGCAATATTTATTTAAAAAGATGGTCCAAGGATAAAAATTCGAAAGCAGATTAGCAGCCTAATCGATCTAATGTAGTCATGTGATGTGTATGTTATAATTAGTTCTATACCTTCCACGACTTTTCAATTTAAAGGTCACTGTGATCAGTGGAATCAAGGTCGCCCACATCCAACATGGGGGTAGGGATAAGTAATTTCATTCTTTCCCGATTTTCACGTGCGCTGATTTAGGCGCCAAACGAAACATCTCGTCCACATTTACCGACGTCTGCCATAAAAATCAAGTATAGGCCGTTCACAGTTATTAGAACACATTTAAAATCAACCTTTGAATTATGCCACTGCCCCAACCTGCAACGGGTACACTGACTTACAAGTGCCCAGTAAAGTTGGTAACAACAGATGGAAAGTACAGGGGATGGACAAAATAATATGAACAGCTGACATATACACAATATTTATTTATTAATACGGTGTTGGGCCACCATTTGCTTTTAGAACAGCTGCAATTCTTCGTGGAATAGATTCGTAGAGTGTCTGAATAGTTTCTAACGGAATATTTTCCCATTCTTGTACCAAAACATCTGCCAATTGCTTCAGTGATGTTGGAGATGGAAATCTGCTCCTCACTCTCTGCTCTAAAACTCCCCATAACGGTTCAATTATGTTGAGGTCTGTCGATTGTTTGATGATATTCTGATGCTCCTCAAACCAAGACTGAACATTTATGGCTGTGTGTATGGGCGCATTATCATCTTGGAATATGGCAGTGTTTGGCAGCAATATGCTAGTCATAGTAAGAACTTCATCATTGAGGATGTCGAGATATTCATTCGCAGTAATCCGGTCAGTGATGTGAATGAGAGGACCAGCTGAATGCTACGATATAGCCGCCCAAATCATAACGGAAACTCCCCCATGTTTGACTGTAGGAAGCAGGCAGTCCGGATCGTAGGCTTCTTTTGGGGTTCTCCATACATAAACCCGGCCGTTTGTAGGAAACAATGTAAACGATGATTCATTGAACCTTACCACATTCTTCCAATCATCAAGTGTCCAGGTTTTATGATCGCGGCACCACTTCTTTCGCAGCTTAGCGTTGGCTTCCGTTATAAAGGGTTTCGCAATTGCAGCCCTTCCATGAATGTTAGCTTTGTGGAGCTCCCGCCGTACTGTTTTTGTCGAAACAGTATTACTCAAGTGAGTGTTGAGTTCTGCTGTCACTTTTGCCGTGGTAGTTTTAGTTGTCTGGCCACAACTCTTTTTAATGTTCGTCGGTCTCTGTCAGTTAACTTTGGGTTTCGCCCACTATTCCTCTTCGCCGATGATGTTTTACCATGTTTTGTGTATGCTGTCATTACCGTGGATACTGTCGCTCGTGAGACGTTAAACAATTCAGCTGTTTTCGTCACAGACGCTCCCGCTAACCGAGCACCAACAATTTGCCCTCTTTCGAAGTCTGAGAGATCACACATTTCACCGATCGCTTGTTTTAACCGTCGCAGAACAAAGCGTATAATACACTGAAATATAACCTACAAGACTTGGCATGTAAACTGTGCAATACATACGCGTCGCATTATTTACACGGAAGCAGTGTTGCCAACATGCAACAAAGTGTACTATATTGCATGGTGTTCATATTATTTTGTCCATATCCTGTAGCTCAGTGTCTTAACGTTGAATTAAATGTTAAGTAAACATATGTAAATACTGAAGTAATTAATTTTGCTTTCTGATTTTTTAATGCACATAAGTGTAAGAATTCGGAAATTTGGTAGAATATTTACTTTTTTAGTAATTTCGTAGTTTCCTTTGACCGACACATGAATAAAGTGATGAGGGCCGTGGCAATAATTATCTTACATATTATGGAAGAATACACAATGTGCATACAAGTAGATATTTAGCAGCACTTTCAAAAGTCCTTGGTTTTCCATGAAAAGCCTAAATCACAGACGTATTGATACAAACCCTACAACAGTTGCTTTTGAACAAAGAGAATTTAGTCAGTTGCTGGGCGCTGAACAAATTAAGACANTGATACAAACCCTACAACAGTTGCTTTTGAACAAAGAGAATTTAGTCAGTTGCTGGGCGCTGAACAAATTAAGACAATGATAGTAAAGACTCGATGCACACATGTTGTAACGTAAAGTACTTAGCAAATATAAAAAAACGCAGAGGATTTGCAAGGATTGACGCGTCCATGGCGTCGCAATTGTCGAGTTCCCGCATAGCAGCAGGCGGCCATGCGTGGTGCGGTGATTTGTAACGTCCCTTGGTAGTAGCCATGTCACGACGTGGGTCAGTATACTCTAGTTCAGTTCGGGCGAACGCGAGCAAAGCATGTCATCGCGAGTGCTGCTTCGCGGATCCGGCCGCGGGTTCTTCCGCCCCTGCTCAGAGCTGCTTTTCTTTTTATCTTTTATATGCCACATCTTAGAGTAATTAAATCGGCCGTATTGTTTAGTACGTGAAATAAAATGCGGTTTTGGTGTTGAAATAAGTTATTTTTTGGCATCTGTTATAGTCCATTCATGGTTCTTTCCAACTTTTCTGAAGCCCGGAAGTTCTACTTCCAAGATATTCCTCCGCCTCATGTAAACAAAGCTTAATAGAGTCTAGACAATTACACCAGAAGGACAACGCACCGCATTCGTGCGCACTCAGTTCAATAATATCTTGCATAATAACTATTTTTTACTAGGCATTACTAACACATTTCCTCGGTTTTTATTCATATTATATATATACGAATTATAATAATTTATAGATAAAATATGAGTAAAAGTTCACTTGAACCAAAAATAATGTAGGCCCCTACTTTTATTTGAACATACATATATGTAAAACGCTTGTGAAATTGACATAANTTGAACCAAAAATAATGTAGGCCCCTACTTTTATTTGAACATACATATATGTAAAACGCTTGTGAAATTGACATATCTCGGAAACAACCAATCACATCACGTTACAGTGTTAGTGTGTTTGATATATGTGACGAACAATTCGTGGTAGTGATCAGTCGGGTGTAACTTGGGAGACATGGTACTGTTTTGCTATTTCTTTTTTNTTGAACCAAAAATAATGTAGGCCCCTACTTTTATTTGAACATACATATATGTAAAACGCTTGTGAAATTGACATAACTCGGAAACAACCAATCACATCACGTTACAGTGTTAGTGTGTTTGATATCTGTGACGAACAATTCGTGGTAGTGATCAGTCGGGTGTAACTTGGGAGACATGGTACTGTTTTGCTATTTCTTTTTTCACGACACTGCCTACTTCCTCTCAAAATATCGACTACTCGATAACGAAATTGTCTGTATATATTCTTCTAACTAAAAAAATGTATCGTGATTTAAAGGTTTTATTTAAAAAGTGTGAAGAAACTGTGAATATACTATAACTTCTGCTTAGTAAATAAATAAATTAATTGTTTGTAATATTCTGTGATAAATATATTGATAAGAACAATCCTAACGGCCTGTATCGGTGTTTCCGTCCCCGAGGGACGCGTGACAAATGTGGTAAATGTGAGTGCTTTAAGAGTTTTGTAAAGGAAGGATTAAATATTGGACCCTAGCGTTTTGTGTTTGTGTGTTTCGCTTTGTAAATTGTACTACAATGATTGTCCTTGCCCCAGTACCCTCGGCGACGCAACTAGCAGGTAACAGCTAGAGCGCTCGCCTCCCACCAAGACCAACCGGGTTCAGTCCCGGTAATTTAACATCGAGATCTTGAGAGCCGACGAGGGTGAAGCGAGGTGAGTATGGACAAGCACCTGAATGTAAGGGTGAGGGAAACAGGATATCCCTGAGAAAATCTGCCGACCAGCGGCATCGTCCGGCGCGATTCCCACATGCGAAAATCCGTGTGAGACCCCGCAGGGAATCGAACCCGGTTCACCCTGGTGGGAGGTGAGTATTCAGACCACTACACCACCGTGGTCTCCCTGTAGGTCCGCGTATAATATTTTGAATTCAGAAAGTTTTTAATTGTTTGTTGTTGCGCAGCGTGTGACGAGGTAGTGTAATGGCTATTATTTCCGGCCTATGTCATGTGGCGTCAGCTGCTCGACGTCGTGTGTGCACGCTGACGCTAGACGCAGGTGGCGTCACAACCTTGGCGAGGTCGAATGTCAAGGATGACCGCGGTGATTGTCCTGGCGACGTCACGTGTGCATCTCTCTCGAGACGTCTCCGCTCTCCCTTGGCCGAGATCGCTGCTCCCCCCTCCCCTGTCCCACAACACGCATCGCCGAGAGAAAAACACTCATAGCCAATTGCGGCGCATGTTCTCAGAGACGTCGTCGTATGCGTGACGTCGGCAGGCTGTGTGTGCACGTTTGGCGCCTTGCGACGTGTGCCTCGTACTCACGCAATGCGTATTTTAAGGGGCCTCCCTTAAAAAAAAAAGTTATTTAACGGCTTAAGGTCACGACCGGCGTTAATAAACCATTGAGATGGCTATGGGAATTAGCATAAACAATATTCGTGTTTTTTTCTGTTTCCTCAGAATTTCAAGCGGTGCCTACAAGTTTCAATAAAGTAGAAAATTACAGCGTTGTCGGTTAACTTTGACACGCTTCTTTACAGAACAATACATATGGTAAACTGAGGGCTACTCAAAGCGATTTTTGCTGACTTTGGCATTTTTCAACGACCACATTTATGTTTCAATAACCAAATTATGAATGGGCAACAAAATATTGATAATAATTTCTGTCTTGAAAAAAAATTTACATTGGAATATTCTGCAGTTTTTAAAAAATTGGAATAGACACAAATGCTCTCTTTACCCATATGAAAAATTGCGAGTCCCCTTAAGACGAACATTCCCTGACATATTGTTTTCTTGATTTTTCTAGATTGTTTGTATTTTTGAAAAAGAAAATTCCGAAAGTTAGTAACACTATGCCCAGTTAGTTATTAACCGTATTAGTCCATTCACGGTTTCTTCCAACTTTTCTAAATCCCTGTTAAAGTTCTACTTCCAGGATATTCCTCCGCATCATGAAAACATAGCTTAACTAAGTCTATAAAATTACACCAAAGGGACAGCGCACTGCACTCGTACACACTCAGTTTCATAATACTTTGCTTGGGGACTATTTCTTACTGGGCCTTACCAACACACCTATTTTCTCCCGCGTTTGTATTTATATTAATTACAAATTAAATGTTGCAATTTTTTAGATAAAATATAAGTTAAAGTTCAAATTAATGATAAATGAAATACTTCTATGTTAGCAGGAGTATAAAACATTTGTGATTCATTAAATATTTTGGAAACAATTAAACACGATATACATGGGGTGATTTTTCAAAGGTTTGTTTCAAAAAGTGTGAATATATAGCGAATAAACTATACACAGCCTTACTATCAGCAGTGAAAATCCTTGTTAAGGCTGTTCGCTGGTTTGTAAGCAGTGAGAGTTTTGTATAGAAAAATACATTTCTAATGAAATTATATTTTTTGAAGCCAATTTTGAAGATATAAACTTGAAACGAAAACCTAAGTTTTGGAAATGATACTCTCAAGCTTTGTATCTATGCGAATATAACAATTTGTTTTTAAGTAGAAACATTATATACATTAATGTTACAAAAGGCTTCGATAGCAAAGAAACGTGTATTTTTCTGCTCAAAAATGTCCATGGTGGTATTTATCTGCCTTTAACAAGAACGTAAAAAAAAAAAAAATTTCATTATCATGCATTTTTCTATACTCAATTATGGCTGCTTTCAAACCAGGCACCGTCTTAGTTGCCATCGCATCATCTTCAAGAGAACAGGAAGACCAAGAATGGAAGAGCAGAACACTAGTCATATCGCACCACTTTACCTAATTCATTTTCATAATTTACCAACATCTCAACCCCATCGAAATTTAACTTCAATACATTTTTTGTGGTTAGGTACGTCTATCATGCCCCAATCACAAGCCCCTTAAATTCAAGCTCAAGCCCATCTAGAGTCTTATGAAATTGACATATGAAATGAGTCATTTTATGTACACAGAGGTGACAAAAGTCATGGGACAGCAATATGCAAATATACAGTTGGCAGTAGTGTCACGTACAAAATGTATAAATGGGCAGTGGGCACAACTGATCCACGTGAAAAGGTTTCCGACGTGATTATGGCCGCATGACGGGAATTAACAGACTTTGAACGCGGAATGGTAGTTGGAGCTAGACGCATGAGACATTCCATTTCGGAAATGGTTAGGGAATTCAACATTCCGAGATCCACAGTGTCAAGAGTGTGCCGAGAATACCTAATTTCAGGCATAACCTCCCACCATGGACAACGCAGTGGCCGACCGCCTGCACTTAATGACTCAGACCAACGACATTTGCGTAGAATGGTCAGTGTTAACAGACAAGCAACNCAGACCAACGACATTTGCGTAGAATGGTCAGTGTTAACAGACAAGCAACACAGCGTGAAATAACCACAGGAATCAATGTGGGACGTACGACGGACGTGTCCGTTAGGACAGAGCAGCGAAATTTCACTGTACTGGGCTATGCCAGCAGAAGACCGACTCGAGTGCCGTTACTAACAGCACGACATCGCCTGCAGCGCCTCTCCTGGGCTCGTGACCATATCGGTTGGACCCTAGACGACTGGAAAATTGTGGCTTTGTCATATGAGTCCCTATTTCAGTTGGTAAGAGCTGATGGTAGGGTTCGAGTGTGGCGCAGACCCCACTAATCCATGGACCCAAGTTGTCAACAAGGAACTGTGCAAGCTGGTGGTGGCTCCATAATGGCGTGGGCGGTTTTTACATGGAATGGACTGGGTTCTCTGGTCCAACTGAACCGATCATTGACTGGAAAGGGTTATGTTCAGCTACTTGGAGACCACTTGCAGCCATTCATGGACTTCATGTACCCAAACAACGATGGCATTTTTATGGATGACAATGCGCCATGTCACCGGGCCACAACTGTTCGCGATTGGTTTGAAGAACATTCTGGACAATTCCAGCGAATGATTTGGCCACCAAGATCGCCCGACATGAATCCCATCGAACATTTATGGGACATAATCGAGAAGTCAGTTCGTGCACAAACTCCTGCACTGGCAACACTTTCGCAATTATGGACGTCTATAGAGGCAGCATTGCTGAATATTTCTGCCGGGTACTTCCAATGACTTGTTGAGGCTATGCCACGTCGAGTCGCTGCACTTCGCCAGGCAAAAGGAGGTCCGACACGATATTAGGAGTGATCCCATGACTTTTGTCGCCTCAGTGTAGAATAGGGCTATTAGACGCAAGGGTAATAATAATGAAAATAATTATCATTCCCCAGACAAAGTTGTACTTGTGTTGACATAAAACTACTGTATTTTTGGTTAAATTAAAATTTTATTTATATTTTACATAGAAGTTATAATATAAAATATATAATTAATATTAATGAAAACAGTGATAAAATAGATTTGTTGGCAATACCTGGTAAGAAATAGTTCTTATGCAGAATATTATTAAATGGAGTGCGCACGAATGCGGTGCATTGTCCCTTTGGTGTAATTTTCTATACTCGGTCCAAGCATTGTTTGCATGGGGCGGAGGAATATACTGGAAGTAGAACTTTAGCAACGCATCAGAAAATTTGCAAGTAACAGTGTATTAACTATAAAAGAGCACGTGTTGAACTAGTAAGTTTTAAAATGAATGTAGGTAGGTAGTCCTTATGACATGGTTCACGATCGTAGAATACGTGTCATATAGGAAGCGACCCGGATGTTCATACTTGTAGGATTTAGAGAAAAATACATGCATTGCTGTTCCACCTACGTCTGTTATATTTACCGCTTTGTTTTTAAATAAAATCATTGTCATAACGAATACAATAAACTAATTATCTAGTTCCCCATA
Organism: Clitarchus hookeri; assembly: GCA_002778355.1. Lineage (NCBI taxonomy): Eukaryota > Metazoa > Arthropoda > Insecta > Phasmatodea > Phasmatidae > Clitarchus > Clitarchus hookeri. The sequence goes on from NQII01001039.1 coordinate 661,847, forward strand.
ATTTATTGCAAAAATTTAACCTCCTAAGTATTTCACGATATGCTACCTACATAACATTTTCCTGGCGAGAGGCCCAAATCATGTTAGATTTTGATTGGCTGAACAAAAACGAGTATATCATGATCATATTGAACCACAGTAGTTGTTTTTCTTCACACGTACACGTTATTGTTCACTCGTTCAACATGTACTCGTTTTTCATTGTTAACGAGGCTAACTTCGTTTAGTTCAAGAATTCAGAGGGAAAAAAGAAGGGAAAAGAACTTGCGTATTAGTCTTACGTTCCTGTAGTCTGAGAAGATAAAGCAGCTCAGGTGATCCTCGATTAATTTGAAACGGACTCAGGGTTGTGTATAAGATTGGCTACTAAAATATCGAAAAATGAAGCATCTCATAATCAGCGATTTATTCAAAGGGGCTTAAATTGTACAGTTTCTCAGAGAATTGTTACGTTTAATAATGGCTTGTCTTTGCATTCCAAACACAGCAAACACGAAAGGTACGGGCCAGAATAGTGCCGGTGAAAGTTAGCCGACTAACTACGGCCAGCTAATGCTAGGCCGCTGTAAGGAACGTCGAATAACTGTCTGCCGACAGTGTCGAAAAATCCTGGATTGGAACGGATAAGACACAAAATGGATATATAACTGTTGGCGGATCTTAGGTGTCTGTCTGAATGTCACCAAAATTCGGGGACAGCGACAGCAGGATGTAGCCGCTATGCTGGGCCTGCGACAGCGGCTTGTAGCCACTATACTGGGCCTAAGACAGCTGGATGTAGCCACTATGCTGGGCCT
>NQII01001040.1:2319-169021 GCA_002778355.1 Clitarchus hookeri
TTTTACGTATGTCAGACACTTATTTTAAAAATGGCGGCCACATAGCAATTTTAGTTTAGAATGCTATATCGTCGAAACTATGTAATCAATTCCAACTTCACTTTGTATGCTGGCAGAATTTATTACAACTATCAATTGTATCAAAACAAAAAAAACAAAAAAATGATCTGGGGAAACAATTTTCCAGCTCCCTTCCAAATTTGGCAAACACATAGTACTGAAGCAGGCGGTGTAAACTGGTATGTTTTCAGAAGGTCAGGCACTTACTTTCCAAATGGTGGCTTTAGGCCTATAAATATTTTAGCCTGGTATATCTTATTAACCAAACAAATTCCAAGTTAACTTTGTTTGCTGGCAGTATCAATTACAACCATACAGTTTGTCTATAGAGAGTTTCATTTCTCGGCCATTTTGTAAGAGAGCCCAACAATGAAAAGTAATATTTTTATGTCATATCACGGGAAATAATCAACCCATTCTTACTAAACTTGGCGAAGAAATACTGCGGTAGGTCATATTAATATGTGTATTTTTTTTTAAGCCGGACACACTTACTTTTAGAATGGCGGCTATAAATGAATTTTTGCTTAGTGTGCTACATCTACGGAACTATGTAATTGATTTTAACTTAAATTTGTATATTGGCAGTATACAGTCACCGAATGCGCTAATATATAACTTTTTGTCTCCATTTATGAAGCTCGTTACATGAAAAATATGGAGATTTTATGCCATATATCAAGGACCAATTGAACGATTACCACCGAAATTTACAAGCAAGTAGTGATACATTATGGTATGCAAACTGACATGTTTCAGGTGCCGCAGTCTTTTTAATAGTGTTAATATGAATAATTTAGTTTTGTATGTTNTAAAACAATTTAACAAAATTCAACCAAATTTTGTACACTAACAGTATAAATTAGAAGCATAGATTACTCACACAGTGATCCAATTTTTCTATGTTATTTGCAAATAGTGCTAGTTGGAATAAATGAACATTTTTGCTTTATTTCTGAAACAGTGCAACTAATATCCAACGAATTTTGCGTACCATAAATGCTACAGAAAGCCATGTAATCTTGCATGTTTTAAGTGGCTCAGTTACTTATTTTCAAAAAAATGGCCCTCTTAATATTTTTTTTGACATATTTAATCGGAAGTTTATGCTCCGAATCCGACCTCCGTAATGCAGTTGATTGCACGATAGCTTATGGTACGAGGCTTCTTGGGTTCGAATCCCGTGTACGGCACGTGAGAATCTGTAATTATCTCACTACCGTTGCAGATGTTTCTGGTTTTGTCTCTTAAAATATTGCTTTCAACAAGACCTCAAGTTCTACCCATGAACTCAGCTTTTAAGAACTTCATTAAAAATTACTCCCACCTATGTAGATTAAAGTATAGGCACATTAGTTATACCATTAACTTCTTGTAATAAGATATCACGATTACTTATAGTTTATAAATAGTTAGTATGTTGATCAATAATTCTGAAGAGAGTTTAAGAACTTTGTTTGTTATATCTTAACAGAAACTGCAATAGCAAGATAATATACATCTACAAGAGTTGATAAGCATGTAAGTCCTAATACTTAATTAACTTCTTGAAGTCATTAAAATATTTTGCTAACCTTTTCAATTTCCTATGTTTCACTTCAAAAATAATATATTGTAGTTGTTTAATGCTATTATTAGCATGTCATGTAGTACTCTAATATATTTATTGTTAAAATAATTTGGTTTATTTTCATATCTCATACATGAAATTGAATGATAGAGATCGTGAATAAAGTTTTAAAAACAGCACTATCAAAACATTTATCATTAAAATTATCTGAAAATAATACGAAAAAAAATTAAAAATAAAAATTCTAAATTATTTATTTGTTCCCGCTACTATTAAATATCAAAATGTTTCTGAAACACCTAAGCAATCTTCTTCAAACTACACAAATTAAAAATAAATTAGTTTAAACCAAGCATGTAACAGAGATGAAATGCTTTGGTGACACGAAAAAGCCAGAAAATATCCACTTCACGAAATGATTTTTAATAGTACCAGTTACATAAACTTATCGATACTTACGACGTTCTGTCATTTATTTTAATATATTAACGATAAAATTGTCGAGCTGAGACATGTAGATATCAAATAGTGGAAAGAAAAAAAAGAATGTTATGGTAATGACAAAACAGTCAAATTAAAGCCATAAAAGTAAAATGAAGAATATGTTAAGTGTTGATACGGCAAATTTGATAATAAAAGATCATAAAAAAATTTTTTTTTAATAAAAATATTTCCAAAATAATAAATTTAGACAATTGGAGCCAGACAATACTGTGAGAGACGTTTAAGTAATGTATGCTGAATAAATAGCTAGAAATTAATATTTTACAATGAAAAGATAAGAATTATCAATATATAAAATTGAGAACTGCCTGGTATCGTTTTAAGCAATGCATTTGGTATAGTATATTTTATAAAGTATGAAAACCTATTCTATATTCCCGTTGCATTGCGGAAAATAAATTGGAAATATAATTTTATTAAAGGCGTCTTTTTAGCGACAAATATTTTAATTTAATGCTTCTGAGCTTAATTTTTGAGTTTGCAAGCTAAATTTAAGAAGGAAATTTTGAGAAAAGAAAGCGAAGCTGTAAATAGATTAGTTTAAAGTTCACATGCTAATGTTATTTTTATAGAGTCCATAAAATAAAGGTGGAAGATCATATTCTGATATATTTTAGAAAACAGTTATCAAATAAATTGTAATTTTCGTTGCTTATTCTTACAAGAATTTGGCCTAGAGTTAGGCCTACTGAATTAAAAATTAATAAGAAAAGAAGGTTAGAATGAGTAATGAAGCTACTAATTGACCTTTCTAACTAATTGCCACTGCTTGAAAAATTTTGAAAGAATAATTATTAGAACTTTGTTGACATAAATTTGTGCGAGAAAGATATTACAAAATTCCAAGTAAAGAACTAAGACGTATGACAATAGTTTATTATCTAAAAAAATTAACTCGTTCACGGTAGAAAAAATAATAATATTGGAGTGATTTCCATAATCAGACACCTAAGTTACATTAAAAAAATTATCAAAAACTAAATCGTAAGGTGGTTTTCGCAAAGGCGTGTGCTATCATACATTGCAGTATTTGAATCATAGAGACCTAGGTGTCCTGGATAGCCTGAGAGGTTGCTTAAGGCTTTGTTGAAGAAACACGAATTATGACGTACAATATACCCGCAACGGAATTATTAGACAATTATCTTAAACTTTTACCAGTCGTCGTGATAAACATTTTATGAAATNTGTTCATTATTGCATTAAATCCGTTTTGACATAGCGAATAGTCCTAAGAAAATGTTAGTAAATTAATGATTGAGAATAAATGTTCATACACCATGAAATACTTATTTCATGAAAAGGTTAGATTTGATATAGGAACAGCGAGACTAATGCAATTTGTTGTATATAGTGTAACTATTAGAATACACAAGCCAATTTGATAATTTATATTATATCTGAAATTCTTAAAAATGTTGTTGGTGATATAATTTTTTTTCACATTATTGTAGTTAAATATTTATTATTGATAAAATGGTTTCAGGGTTATATTATCGTTGTTAATATAAAGAAAGTTTGACGATAATGTTAAATTTGATTGTTNATATAAAGAGATTGTTCATTGAAAGTAAAAATAAAACTAGAGAAACTGTTTAACGCATAACATTTGACAGTTTTATATTTTATTAAAACATTTATAGTGCTGTGATTTTCAGTGTTTGATTAATAAGAGAAAATTATTCGACGCATATGAATTGAGATACAGTAAATGTAACCAGAAATACAATATGATCAACCCAAGAGAATGTTTTTAACATTTGTCTTACGAGAAGTTGACTTAGGTAAATATGAATTTCACGTGGGTGACTTTAATTTTATTTAGTTTCAGTGGAACTTATAACATGTATTCATGTTTCAACTGTAGAATGTTGAAAATTTTTCGAAAAGGTAATGACAGAATTTTAACACCTTGANAGGTAATGACAGAATTTTAATACCTTCAAATATTTACTTACTGGAAGAATAACGTTTTACAAAAAGATAACTGAGATACATAAAATGAATTACTTTTGTATTCAAGTATAAGTGTTTGTTGGTTACAAAGATACGCCTTGTATAATCTGTCAGTTCTCTCCAATTTTTTGTATACAAATTAGTTTTAATTAGCCTTAATGTTTTTAAAATGATAAAACAATAATTCTATTAAATACAAACATTTAACTGACTTTTGGATTGTAAACTTGAGCATATAATTTTTATATCGAGTCTAAGTTACTTAAACAAACATGTATTTTCTTTTATTTCAGTTTTCAAGAATCTTATTAAAAAATATATTTCTGGAAGTTTAGTTTTTATTCGATGCAATGCATTTCTACTGCAAAATCTGTTATGTAAATCGCTCATAAAGAATGAATGTTTAGCAATAGCCACAGAAACAAAACTTTATAAAGAATAATAAATAACTGAAAATGTATATCCAAGACATTTATTAGTTATGTTTAAATTACATGATAGAAAAAGGACCTACGAACTCATTTCGTAAGTTTTTCTTAGCTTCAACTCTGGAAACTAGTTAGGTATAGNCATGATAGAAAAAGGACCTACGAACTCATTTCGTAAGTTTTTCTTAGCTTCAACTCTGGAAACTAGTTAGGTATAGTGTAATTTCAATTCACTACCGTTTAAAACAAAAATGACCGTCAGAAACTCATAATAAAATTCATAAAAACCTTTTAGGTGTACATTCTTTGAGGTATCATAAAGGTATTCATTCTTTATAGAGATAAGCTACTTGATAAACACATTGTTATTTCCAAAATGTGATAATATACAGTGTTGCTTTTAGCAAAATTATTTTGCGTACACCACAAACTGTGTACACTGACATACAATTGTGTGCACACTTTCAAATTTTAAAATAGGTTTAGTATATTTTGAATTTGAGGTTTGAGACATTTCACAATTTTTACTTGAAACACTGCATTTAATGTTCATTTACGTGTATTTTCTTTTACACGTGTTTTGCACAAGTCGGTAACAACTACTCCGGGAAAAAAAAATTATAAAACAAATTTTAGAATGTTACATAGGTTACTTTTATTTTTACTGATATTCATAATTTTTAAAATCGTATACAACAAAAAGGTTATGAGGATGATAACGATCCTCACCATTTTAAATGTTTATCTGTTAGAGGTCAGAGATTTGTCTCTAAGTCATAACTTAAAAACATGAATATTGCTCCTTAGTATTGCAAACAGGCAGCTCCACAAAGAAACCTCACCCATACGGTACTTACTGAAACCATTAAATGTAGTTAGGATGACAGCGCAGAAAACCCTCTTCCACCAAAATTGTTAACATTACGTAAAAATGAAGTTTAAAAAAAAAGGTTATATAGTTATAAATAATAACATTTTATACATTTTTAAACAATTATTTTTTTATGTAAAGGTACCGATTTTCTGGTTTTTATACGTTATTACTCAAAAAACAGTCAACTATTTTTTAAAATCAGAAAACGGTACATTAACAACTATGCTATAGGCTGTTCACGGTAAAGTGAGCACTTCTGAAGTCCTAGTTAATTATCTATTTCAGTCATTTTTTTATCCTTTAACCACCTTTTTAAATAAATATTGCCACGAAAGTAATAAACTCTGTGCGTAGATTCTACCACACTCGGCAGTTAACGTCTAAGAGTAAAATAAAGTATATTTATTGACCATTATTCCAAATGAGAGTGCTTTCAAAAGTGCTCACTTTACCGTGAATAGCCTGTAAATGTTACGGCTTTGTTAGTTCCAATATATAATAAATAAAACTAACCTAATCGGAACTAAGTAGTTCAACCTCATTATTGATTTTATATTGCACGAGTTCACGCACGATACTTTTCCATAGTACTTAAATGCAACTTCCTGTGAACTCCAGAAATGCCACTACTCCAAGGTACAGGTTCTGAGATCAATGGACTGATTAACCAGTTGGCAGTAACTTCATAAATTATTTTTACAGTGATTTACAGTTCAATAACTGACGTCAGACAATTACTCAAGTTAAAAGTTTAGGGGTTTTTTGTAAAGGTTGTTTTAAAAACTGCTTAATTAATAACGGAAGGATAAAAGCTGCTTTACTAACAAGCAAAGAGTTATGGACGAAGCGTGTAGTTATTAAGGATGCAGGAAAATAAAAATTGTATTATTTCACATTTCTATTAAGAACCGTTCAATTTGTAGATATTACTTTAAATTACTCATTTCTACCACAAACAATTTTTATATCACATAGTTTTTTTTATCTTGGCATGTCGAAATCACAATTTTAGAGTTTCTGGGACGTACAAATAAAATAAACGAAAACATTGATAGAAAATTGATTAAAGGTGACTGATATATCATGTCTTACTTAATTCACTCCAAGGAATATTAAGCACAATTTATTTTACAGATAATCATATACTGCTACAAATGAAAAATATCCAAAAATGTCCGCATGATAGCGTGATATTTAAGATTTCTTACATTAATGGAAATCATCTCATTTCAGAGGGTTAGTTTTAATTTTTTGTACGTCCAGGAAACCTTATAGTTGTGATTATGACTTGCCATTATGTAAAAGAAAAAATATGCTGTCTAAAAGTTATTTAATACGAGGAACTGTTACCTGTAAATAATGCCAAGATGCTGATTTATATTGCATACCCATAAAAAATGATGGATTTTTTTTTGTCACCAGCGCCCTTAAACGTCTAATAAATAGTATTCATGATTGTGCTACAATTTAAATACAGTCCATTCAGGGTTAGTTCCAAATTTTCCGAAGCCCTACTTTCAGACTATTCCTCCGCCTCACGCAAACAAATCTTAATCACTTCTAGAAAATTACACCAAAGGGAAAACAAACCGTATTACTGCACACTCAGGTCAATAATATTTTGCATGAGAACAATTTATAACTAGGCACCACTAAATACTCATTTTGTTTCTGTTTTTATTCTTATTAACTGCAAATTATGTATTAGAATTTATAGCTGTAATATAAGTAAAAGTTCAAGTGAACCAAACATAACGTACTTTTATTTTAACACAAATATAAAACGCTAGAGATACATTACATATTTAGAAAACAACCAAATAAGTGATAAATGGGGTGATTTTCCAAAGGTTTGATTCATAAATTGTGAAGATACTGTTAAGGACTATTCTACTCTGGTTAGGAACGAAACGTGACTTCAGATGGAAATCATTTGGCATAGAGAAAATTTCCGCTGCTAGGTGCGCAGTGTTCCAAAAGGTAACTATTAGTTAAAATTTTAACACGCGTGAATAATAAAAGAGAAAGATTTTACTTAGTTACGAAGTTATTTAATATTTTATTAATGATTGTTACGATAATTATCCTGTTTATTAACGTACAAAATTGAGAAAGTCTGGTACCTTGCAGACACTAGCGCTTACCTAGTGGCGAAAGTTTTGGTTGCAAACTTTTTAACATTCAAGGTTTATTCTTCTCAGGTTGGGAAGGTTGATGCTTTTATTTTGGCAACTTAAATTTTTCGCCACTAGGTAAGCGCTAGTGTCGCAAGTGTACAGGATTGTCTCTATTTTATACTTAAAAAAAAATTGCAAAAATCAAAAATTAAATATAAAATAACTACTTAACTAAGTAAAATCTTTCTCTTTTATTATTCACGTAGCTGAAAGTATTAATTAAAAGTGGCTTCTTTGGAACACTGCGCACTTAGTGGAGGAAATTTTTCCTATGCCAGACGCTTACATGAGAGAACTCGTTTTGTTCATAACATGAGTATAGTGTATTCGCGGTATCTTCCCACTTTTTGAATAATTGAACCATTGAAAAATAACCCCATGAATGACGTTCTTGATTGTTTCCCAAATATACCATGTTATCACAAGTGTTTTTTTTTTACTTGTGTAAACTTAATTTTGGTTCAATTGAACTTTCGCTTATATTTTATCTATTATTTATAATATTAGATTTATAATTATTATAAATAAAGGCAAGGAGGAAATAGGTGTGTTGGTAATGCCTAGTAAGACATAGTTAATATGCAAAATAGTACTGCTCTGAGTGCGCACGAATGCGGTGCGCTGTCCCTTTGGTGTAATATACCGGACTTGGTTAAGCTTAGTTTGCGTGAGGCGGACGGATACCTTTGAATGATAACTTCAGCATGGCTTCAGTAACCGTGAATGGACTTTGGAATTAACGTTAGTAGAAGTAACCTTAACTCTGCCAATATCTGGTAAATGTGATTCACGCCCGCCGTTGCAATCGAAGTGAAGAGAACGAGCATCGAGTTGTGAGGAGAGGAGCGTGAGAAGGTCGGCAGGCGTGATCCCGCGGGCGAGGTATCGAAGCTCCGGCGCGACTTGCCTCGCCGCGACCGTGGGAGCGCGGCTGATGGTAACGCCTTGTGTCCCGTGTGTTGCAGGAGGCGGCGACGGCGACGCCCCACGGCCGGTCGGGCGGTCCGCTTCGGCGTCGCAGGAGTGTGACGGCGCCGCCGCTCGTGAATGCAGGGGAGAAGATCCGGCACCTCCGCGGAGAAAGTAAACAACCAAGCACGTTCCCGCTACTGCCTGCCTGCCTGCCTGCCTGCTTGCCATGCATGCTTTGTCACTTGACGAGTTCGCACCAGTAGAGCACAATATGCAGAACACATTAAATATGCCAGCCGTTTACAGTCAAGCATATGCTATTCACGGTAAAGTGAGCACCTTTAAAAGCCTTCTCATTTGGAATAATAGCTAATAAATATATTTTATTTTAACCATAGACGTTAACTTCCGAGTGCGGTGGAATATACACACTGTGTTTATTACTTACATTGCAATATTTATTGAAAAAGGTGGTAAGGTGCTAAACAATGGCTGAAAGGAAAGAGTAACTAGGGTCTCAAAAGTGCCTATAAGCACTTTTGACGCTCTAGTTACTTTGTTCCTATCAGCCCTTTTTATCCTTCCACCACTTTTTAAAATAAATATTGCTATGTAAGTAATAAACACAATTTATATATTTCCCCTGTTTCAGGGTTTAAATTACTTGATAACAATATTAATTAGGACAATCATCTTCACATACAGCCAAACTATTGGAAAATTTATATCATATTGGTTATCTCCAAGAGTAATGTATTTCATTTAATGCATAGCTGGAATCCTACATGACCGTCATGAATAAAGACAGGTCTCTTTATCTAGTATGCGCTCCCGTTATTGAGTTTTTGTTTTAGTAAACTGTATCTGTTAAGAAAGAAAAATAACAAACAAACCAAAAAAAAATTGCTGATTTTAAGTTCGAGTAAAAATTAACAAACTGCTTGCATTTTATCCACATTACTTATAAAATGTTCATTATTATTAAGGGTGATTTCCTTAAAATAATTTAGGGCAGTGATTTTTAAAACAAACAATTTACGAATGATACACTTAGTAAATTTAAGTAGCAAAAGGCTATAAGAAGATGCTTTCATAGCTTTGTTGGTTAAAATATAACTCACATGAAAATATTATAATTTTTAAAATGTTTTCTGAATACATAATTTTTTGAAACACTTTAGATTTTTTACAGTTTTTTGTTAATTTGGTTATTGTGTGAGTATTTATTTCATTATGTTGATATTAATGTTCATTTTACTTTGGAAATAAAGACATGATTTTGAATTTGGTATTCCCGTCCTTGAGTTTTTCTTACCTTAAACCTGAAAGTTTAAAAATTATTTCTTTATTTTTATGCAGGTAAGTTCCGTTTCCTCATATTAAGTTACGTAACGTAAAATGGCTGATATAAATTTATATTTAAATGATTTATCTTGCCTGCATAAATTTAATTGACTGTAATCACTCTGACAGCTGTATCTTGCGTATCGTACCACCAAAGACGTACATATGTGACATGAATTAATGTGTTAAACGCCATAAAGTGATAGTTTAGAGAAAGTCTACAGAAGAATTTTATTTAGCAAGCATTTTTTGACTGCTGAAAACTCACCGGAAACCATATATTAGACTTTTGCGTGCAAAAAACACCCAATAAAACACAGTCACAAAAATTGTATTATTTGCATTGTATGCCGGCACCAGATACATTTCGTGACCTGTTACTTTTCAAGGCAAATAAAAAAAAAATATTTTACTTTGGGCAGCATGATAGCACATCTGTTGGTTGATTACAAAGTACCACTGTATACAACATTACATATTTAGTCGTTAACGCCTGCCGTATTATGACATCGGGCAGGTGCATTGCACAGAAAAAAAATTAAAGATAGCACTTACATAGGTATGTTAGGTAATTTAGTTATATTACAGAAAACCACACACTAATAAATAAATCACCATGCATAGAATGTGTGGATATGTGGCGAATTGATTTAAGCGAGGACACGTCCGGTAATTGCTACAAGAATGCCAACATCAAACTCACCCGACGTTAAAACACGATAAATAATTCCCCAACAGTTTATAAGAGAAAATCATATAATTGTACATAATTCTTACAATCACACAATATGTTTAGGCTGACAGCTTTCGTTAAAATGTCTTCGTTCCTGTACTTCGTCCTATCAAAAGGTTTTTGCAATATACAAAGAGAGACATGACATTTTAACAGTAAGTCCAATTAGATTAGGTAGGGACTGACACTTGGATGTTGATGTGAAACAAAATAATAAACGGTAGGTATAAATAATTTGAAATGGCTTGCATAAAAATGAGTGCAGGTAATTTTGCATTTATTTTTAATTAAAACAGTGAAATTACAATAGTTTAATGGTATATTTAAACCGCGATTAAGCAGTGAAGGTGAAAATTCCATAAACGTCCTAGCTAAAAAAAAAAAACAAACAATAGGTGTTGAGGCCATTGAAATAAAACCATAAATAGTTTTCTTACTAAGTTAAACAAATNGTGAAGGTGAAAATTCCATAAACGTCCTAGCTAAAAAAAAAAACAAACAATAGGTGTTGAGGCCATTGAAATAAAACCATAAATAGTTTTCTTACTAAGTTAAACAAATAATGTTTTACGCTACGTATTCATTTTGTAACCACGTTATATTCCATAATCGCTGTTCTGCTGTTTTTATTTTCATCCAAAAATCCTGTATTTACGAATCGCGCAACACATATGTGTGTTTTTGAGTCCTAAATTAAAAAAAAAAAAAACTAAGATTGAATTTAAAGACGTAGATACTTCAGGAACAAATTTTTATATTGCCATACCAAACTTTTCTGCAATCTTCCATCTGTATCCGTACAAACCAACCATATTCTATTTAAGTGACAAATCCTGTTTAAGCAATACCACTGCTTTTGTTCTGGAGACATTAGAAACTTCCACAGCAACATATAATATGCTCCAGCACATGTAATTACAAGTAACGAGCTCTAACGAATTTCTCGCGTAGTTTGTGTTTTCTGAAACAAATAAAATATTCCACTAAAAGTTCTGTACAACCAACACCGTCTAGAAAACAACAGCGGATGCTTAGCCGAACGTCTAATTACAAATTGAGTTGTTAGTAACGGTGTTAACGGCAGCTCGTTCCTCTTGACGAAAATAACTCCACTTTGTGCAATATATGGGAGTGTAAATCTATCGTATTTCCATCGGATATTGTTGTTAACATTAAATTTTAATTCATTCAACTTGTAGTCAGTTTTGTAAGACCTTGGCTGGATAATACTGACTTTGCCTGAGCCCTGTTTGTAAAGCAAGCACGAGAATATCTCGAAAGTGTTCCGAATCAATTCACAACAAAATTATGCAACATCATCACGTGTGCTATACAATCTTTAAAAAAATTATTAAATGAAATAAGTAGCTTAATCAACGTTATTTCAGTAACGAATATATAAGGAAACAACTTAAAAAATCTTCAGTTAGTAAATACTATACTCCAAATGCTGGAAATATCCCAAGGAATAAATTGTCACTGGCGTTTCATGTAGATATAGTTCTATAAAAATCTATTAAAAAACACGTTTAGGATAAATTTTTTGTAAAAGAGGTAGACAATTACTGAGAATTTTTCTAATAAGTAACTTACATCTTGCGAGAACTCTTAAGCGTAATGGGCCTACACTTATTTATGTTCTGGCATAAAATTTATCTTCGGATGCGGCCCTCCATCAAAATTAACCCCTTAATTAAAAAAATTACAATAATTTGATAATTCATTATATCTGATAAAGTGTATAAGTTTATGTAATTAAATGCCATTCAGAGTATGTTTTATGCGTTTGCCACCCTACACCTCCGATAAAAGATATTTTCTCTTGCATACTTTAAACTGTTAAGCTATGTAGCAAGTATTTCTTTGAAAAAAAAAGATGTACTTGGTATTACAAGGAGTTTATAAAATAATTCTTCCTATTTGTACTTTCCCCTTTCTGCAATGCGAAACCGCAATTGCTTAGTTAAAAATACAGGAGCAAAAATTATTATCGATTGAAAATACGCATGTGGTTATGGAATTTGCGTTTTGTAAATATTTATATGAGACGACCTATCTATGTTCGGCATTTTAAATAACCTGTTTTAAAAGAACACTTAATGACTTGAAAAGTAAACATTTTTTCTCCAGTCATTTGCGATTTATTTATTAAAAACGGAATTCGTCCATTGAGCAAAAACGAAGAAGTTGAAGCACTTGAGAAGCCACTCTCTATTTCACAATATTTACTCTATTATAACGTTTAATATCCAAGTAAAACAGCTTATTACAGCTCTGTGGTGAGCTTATTAATGGGTTAGTTTTATGGAAAATAGCGTAGCAACAAATGTGGAAGCGATGTTTTTCTTAGAACTGAATAAATTAGGGACACGTGTGAACAACGCTAAAATTTTTAAATAGAACATGTGACAACGTATAAACTTAACTTACCCAAATGATTTTATTCTACTGCGATATAACAAAAAATTTACGCAGCAGCATTGTCGCTCCTCTGTCTCCAAGTAAACGAGCGAGTAAATAAAATCACCACAAATTTGGGGCAAGATATTTTTGAGGGGAAGAAACACCAAATAAAAGAATATTTGTACGAAATATAAATGTACCTGGCTCACATCTGGTATGATATATTTGAAATATCCTTAAAATAACACCATAGTGTGCTCGTAACTGCATAACCGACAAATATATCTGAAATACTGTTGGTAGCAAATTCCGAAATACAGTTCTGTATTTTACCGACAAATTGAAAGTGTGACATTTAATCTGTTGACCACTAAAAGGATATTAATATTATAATTGGCGTAATATTACAGTATTTCGTTCATAAAAATTTTACAGTTAGACTTGATTGACTGGTGGGCACTAGTAGTTATGGTCAATCATATAGGACGATGGAACGATACGTTGATGGTAGGGAGAAGAAACAAAGCATAAATTTTAAAGTTTTTAACTAACAACGAACCGTCAATGACGATATTCACTTATGTAAATAAATGGCAGCCTAGAAGTGAACGGGGTGAGAAAACATATAATGTACCGACCGTCAGCTATAGTGATGTGGGACATTATTTGAGAGTTGTTATTTGCACGTGTCACATCCTTGAGACAGAACATTATACGTGTTGTAAAGTTCTCAGGATTTCGCGGTCCTTGTCTTTAGATTCATGGCTACTGGGTTGGTAACAGTGCTGCTGCTCTACTCTGAAGATGGAGGCTGCAATGTTATCTGAAACGCTAGGAGAAAAGACTGTCGCGTGGCTATAACCTAGAAGCCAAGAATATGATTACACTTGATGCATTTCTTACGCCACCAAGTTTAAACAGATGTACAAAGCTGCTATATTCCTTTACTTAGGGGGGAGGGCGGTAGTGTAGAAATTAGACTACTCGCCTCCCACCAAAGCGAACCGGGTTCGATCCCCGGCGGAGTCGCCCCCTGAGTCGTTTCCCCCGCCCTTGCATTCCGGCGCTGCTCCATACCTCGCTTCACCCTCACCGGCTCTCATGACCTCGATGTTAAGAGCCACTCAAATCTCTTCACTCACTGCCAAGTCACCATAGTTAACGGTGCATTTTATAGGAACGTCAAACTAGAGGAAGATTACGTACGATGTCTACATTACCTCGAGGAACGGCTGTTAGGTCTCCCGCCACAAGGAATGATAGGGGTTCCTCGTGCTCCAGAGCTCCGGCACCCTCGTCGCGGACAACCACGTTAAGCCCGAGGCACACCCCGACGTCAACTGAGCACAGGAATGCCTCCCCCCCCCTTCTAGGGAGTCGTCGAAGAGGTCAGCAACCGAGGAGGCAATGGCGCGAGGAACGTCAACACGACCAGGGACGCCGACCGACGCGGTCCAACTGTCCCACACTCCGGTCCTCTGGACGTGTGTGTTTGCTCAGGATGGTCCTGGGAGCACCTTGTGGGCCAGGTGGTGTCACCCCGAGACCTCCGGGGGGTCGGCGACCGCGGCGCACACACTCCGGGAGGTCTTTGACACCGCCATAGCCATAACACCGCAGCCACCGTTTCCTCCACAATAACTACAACGCAATAAAGGCTGTTCGCGGTAAACTAAGCACTTTTGGAAACCCGGCTTAAGGGTGCTGGATTCCAAAAAATTCATAATTTTATATTTGTACCAAACATCGTTCAACTCGTACGCATTTTATGTGATGACATTTTCCTCGAATAAAAAATTTAACACNTCCTAGGGAGTCGTCGAAGAGGTCAGCAACCGAGGAGGCAATGGCGCGAGGAACGTCAACACGACCAGGGACGCCAACCGACGCGGTCCAACTGTCCCACACTCCGGTCCTCTGGACGTGTGTGTTTGCTCAGGATGGTCCTGGGAGCACCTTGTGGGCCAGGTGGTGTCACCCCGAGACCTCCGGGGGGTCGGCGACCGCGGCGCACACACTCCGGGAGGTCTTTGACACCGCCATAGCCATAACACCGCAGCCACCGTTTCCTCCACAATAACTACAACGCAATAAAGGCTGTTCGCGGTAAACTAAGCACTTTTGGAAACCCGGCTTAAGGGTGCTGGATTCCAAAAAATTCATAATTTTATATTTGTACCAAACATCGTTCAACTCGTACGCATTTTATGTGATGACATTTTCCTCGAATAAAAATTTAACACTTTATATTTATTGAATGATTTGATGTCAAGTACAAAAATTCTTCTGTTTTGTTGAAGCCGTAACAACTGATGTCTTGTTTTCCCATGACAGTCATCTGCATCGCAATGGCTAATGTCTAAAAATTGCCATCTAGTCATTCACCCCCATTGCATTATTCAGTAAAAAATCAATAATAGTACTAACTAAATTATACAGATTAAAAAATTCACAAAGTAAACTAATCCCATGGGCTCTTCATTTTGTCACAGTTATTTACTGAATATATCTAACAAGACAAACATTTCATCATACATGCGTGTTTGGCAAGTGGAAAAATTACTGTAGATCGACAAAAAAATACTCATGGGAATCAATAAAGTCTGTGTAGTAATACTTGCTGAATATATGTTTTCCAAGTACAATAATTTATTACTGTGCAAATGCATATCCCAGGTATTTCTCCTGGGTATATAAAACAATAAGGTGCATATTATAATCTAGAGACGACTTGCTTCTTATGATCATGTGATAAGAAGTATTTTCAATTTGCGGAGTGGGAAGTGATAGACCAATCCACTTTATATTTATTAATAAAAAATACGTACAAAATCGCATATTTTAATGTTATTTGCCACCTGATGTGAACGCATATGAATTTCAGAACATCGTCCGTCTCAGTAACAGCTATATTAAAAATACCTTAATGCCACTGAAACTGAAACTCATTTATAAAACCGTTATAACTTTAATTATAATGGACACTATGTTATTAAAATTATTTTAGGATGACTCAAGATGGCATGATTATCCTCACAGTTCAAAAATTAGCAAAAATTTATAAAACCGGCTTTGAGAACCTAAAAACTAGTGAAACGGTCTTTGGTTAAACTTGTTTGACTTCAGAAGTACGTAAATAATAAAGAGCTGACCTAAAATTTAGATACACGTTTTAAAGCGCAAAACGAAATTTTGGGGCTAACAGATAGCTTCGGATTTTAAGTGTCAGCAGAAACTATGAGTGGCAAAAGCATGTTTAAAAAAAAGTTACAAGTTACATTTGTTGAACCAAATAAAGGTGTCTGAACAACAGATCTTTATATTGGTTCTTAAAAATCTAAGGTCTGCGCCAAAAAGAGCATGTTATAACCTAGTTCTTCTGTGGTACATGCAATTAATTAGGAATAATTAAAAAAGAAAAAAAATTGAAATATAATGAAATAAGCGAAAACATGTACAAGGAAATAGTGTTTCAAGAACCACCACAGGAATATCACAACACGAAAACAGCCTCGATATCCAAGCAATTAAATGTCCACTGTTATCAATTGATACGGTCACCTGTGAACTCATTTCTGCATAATTAAATGACGAAATTCTCCGTGTTATATAAATGTAAATTCCCGTGAAATATTAAAAAAAATGTTTACCAACAAATTGTATTCTAGGAAAGATGTATTAATTTATTAATGATTACCATCGCCAATTAAATCCTAGGTAGCTTTAAAAGAACGGCTTGTAAAATACCAAAACCGACGTCACATTCAAAACGACACAATCCAACTCATGCTTTAGGTATGAAGAAAACCCATGACCATCCAAAAATCAGTTAACTTTAACCCCCTCAGTACAAGGAGTTGGCGTTTACAAAAATATTGTTCTTGGTTTTTATAATTAAATCANCAGTTAACTTTAACCCCCTCAGTACAAGGAGTTGGCGTTTACAAAAATATTGTTCTTGGTTTTTATAATTAAATCAATCTCTAAAATTATAATTGCACGTGTGGATTACATAAACAGCATAATTTATTGGTTAATCAGACTAATTTTCATCTTCTACGCACGCACACAACATAAGACTGACGATTTGCCAAAGGATCTTTCAAGTTCATGTGGTCAAACAGAAACGTGAAAATATGTTTACATGTGGTTTTATAAAGATACACGCACATTCGTAAAAATAATTATCTGGCGTAAGTTTGGCATAAACAGTGTGTATTGGGAAACGTATAAAAATTTGGCAATAACGCAAACATTTTAAATTTTTATTATGCAAGGTAGTAATCGAGGTTCGTCGTTTTGTCAGTTATGTAGGTAGATATATGGTTCGTTCTTGGGAACCTGGATATCTGGTACTGCACAGCTTGATAGGAATTCTATCGTTAGTTTCAGCTTCGGCACGGAGCCATTGTTACAGTGTAGAAAAAATACAATCCTGAATGCCGAGAAGACGTAATTATCTTCGTGGCGACATCTGCGAAGGGATGATACTTGAATTAAGAATGTGACCGCCAAATCGCAATGAAGTGAAATGAATTGATGCCCAAGGAAACGTAGAAGCATTTGTGCTTATTTGTCAACTTTCAATATCAATTGATATAATCTGTTTATTAGCCAAACGAAACACATT
The DNA here is from genome assembly GCA_002778355.1 of Clitarchus hookeri. Classification (NCBI taxonomy): domain Eukaryota; kingdom Metazoa; phylum Arthropoda; class Insecta; order Phasmatodea; family Phasmatidae; genus Clitarchus; species Clitarchus hookeri. The sequence goes on from NQII01001040.1 coordinate 19,911, forward strand.
TAATGAATAGATGCATATTTTTAATTGTCAAGTTCATGCTTAAAAAACTAAAAAGGGTGGATTATTTTGATGTGCAATATGACACGATTGTTCACCTTTTCAGACATAATTATTTAATACTGCATAATCTGAGGAGGACAGTAGTGTTTTAATTTTCACTTATCTATTTTTCATGTCGCACCACTAAGCAATAAACTTGTATATACCTAACGTGGTCTAAACAGTTAAGTTAATGAAGTTTAATTAGCAATACCCCTTACGAATAACTGCGTCAAAATAGTTACAAAATTAAGAAAGTTTTGAATTTGCGTAAAACGGATACGTGTATTCTACTTGTGTCATGTGTATTAAAATTAGAGTCTAAAAAAATTAAGTTCCATGTAAACATACTTGAAAATTAATAACAATAAAAATTTATTATTGCACATGAATTGTAATTTCTTGCATTGGAGGCCTCGGAGTCCAATATCAGTAATGGCTATGTACTAACTCTTCGAATGACATTAGAATTTGTATAAAAATNTTGGAGGCCTCGGAGTCCAATATCAGTAATGGCTATGTACTAACTCTTCGAATGACATTAGAATTTGTATAAAAATTTGTAAACTTAGCGGTTAGACGCTTGCTGTGATCAGGATGTCCATTGTCTTCGTTCTTTCTGTGCATATCTGTGAGACATACGTATCAGTGTAACACAATATTCTATTAGTGCGTTTGTTGTAATTTTAGTCAACATTATTATTTAAAAAAATATGGTTGCCTGTAAAGTCGGTTTTACGGGCGAAGATTTTACGTGACAACGTAGTGCTGCGCGCGCGGCAGACCGATCATAGTTGAGTGGGAGAGAGACGCAAGGCATTCGGCGGGCCTCTCTCTCGTTCGGTGACTCATCGTAACGTTACCGAGCGTTACACTTTTTCATAAGTGACTCCCAGCCGCAACCTAATTTAAGACGTTGTCACGTCAAAAACACAATATCTGTCACTGCAACGAATATTCATTAAACATATTTTTTTAGTAATGCGAGAGCGTCTTTATTTATCAAGCGCGTTATTAATTTCCTTGTGGTTCGTCTAATTACATTTATTAATTGTAAAACTGCGACGCTAGCTCCACCGCGTCGTTCGTCTTTGGAATTGCTTCCATGCAAGGTGGCTTTCTCCTTGGCCGGCTCGGCTCCCCTCCTGTTTCCTCCCCTCATTTCCCTCCCTTGATTACCCCTCCTCGGTGACTCATCGTAACGTTACCGAGCGTTACACTTTTTCATAAGTGACTCCCAGCCGCAACCTAATTTAAGACGTTGTCACGTCAAAACAATCGTAACAAGAAATTTTTTATTGAAGTTTTGAATATTTATGCATTTTAAACGTTATGTGTATGCTTATTTCTGAACTTTATTTTGTTAGTTATTTCAGCATGTATATTTATCTCATGGTGTGTTTATGTGTTAAAAATACTCACTACAGCACGAGTACGTTGGCGGAGAAAATTTAATTACTGTACATCTCATACAATTTATGGTTTATTTGTATACTAGCTGTTACTCGTGGCTTCGCTCACGTGGTTATAGTAACAAACATATACGGAGAAATAACGGTATTTGTTAGTCGATAGAGACTGATAATAAACACAGAAGAGAGCACTAACTATGTATTTTTTTGTGCTGTAATCGCTCTTTTACATAGCCACTGGCCGTAATTTATATTTATTTGTAGATCTGGATAAACGCTAGCAATCAGTTCCGTATTACTCTGACCAAATTACTCAAATCCCCCGTTATTGAAACACAGCCATCAGCGTTTGTTTCTAACTACCCATATCCAATTTTTAATAGTGTATCAGCATAATGTCCTGTATCAACGTCATTGCACTCTCATATTTGTCGTCAAGCTTAATTTCTTGACATTTGCCCATAAGCTTGACGACTTGAGACAGGCTTCGATTTCATCTGCAGGTGTGCTCCTCTGAATCACCGGTAGAGTTTGGCGGAAGTCACCAGCCAGTAATACAACCATTCCTCCCATAATGTCTGTATTGTTTTGTATATCCTGTAGAGTTCGGTTTAGTGCCTCTATCGCTTTTTTGTGAATTTTTCCTAAGAGAGTGAGATATTTTTTCGGAATAAAAAGAAGCCTATGTCACTTCCCGGTCCTCCAACTATTTCTGTGCAAAAAACCACATCGATTTGTTGCTCCGTTACGACGTGAAAGGACAAACAAACACAGTTTCGCATTTATAATATTAGTTAGGATTAAATAGTTCTACCTAACGCGTCATTCAAGAAGGCAAATATTTTTAGTTAGGAAAAATATTTTCAATATTAATCGATTATTGACACATGATTTTGAATTTCTTGAAACCCTTCAAATCAAGTTACATTTCAATTTTACATTTTTTTGCACTTCGTTTTTATAACCGGCAGCCTATAAAGAATATGTGGTAAATTTCGTAGTTTGTACTCCTTATGTTTGTAATGATTAAGTTCTTGATTTAACGTAAATGGAAATAAAATAATCTTATGCTCACGTGCATGTGTGGAACTTGGCACTAAATATTTTCACACAATGTTAAATGTATAAAATACTATTAGAGACTTGTTTCTAAAAAAAGTAAAAATAATTTTTTTAGCGTATTTCAGGAATTTTTATAGTTTAAACTTGATACATCTTATTATTTAGTGGGCAAAAATGTACAAAACTATCGCGTTTCCTGTGTTTATTCTTTTACTGTTATGTTTCAAAACGGAGCAATTTTCGTATTGAACACTCTTTCGTAATTTTTGGGCAGTTGCTGAAATAAGTGCGGAAGAACTAGATAATTACTTACTCATTCCTGGTTGCTCAATTTCGAACTTTCAGCATCATTTCTAAGAGTAACTGTCAGTTTCTTTTATCATAAGGAGTATAGAAATATTTGGGAAAAGCATTAAAATTAACTGTTTAAAATAAACTATTCTTTTAATGAGAACTTGAAGTTGAGATTTGTAACATATGCAAGCAATCGCAATGTTACGAAAGGAAACGTAAAAAAAATATGTTTTTTTTTATCAAATAATGCGAATAAGTGTTGTAAATTTCAATTTTGCATTTTAGCTATGTTTACTGTCGTATTTCATTTAACTGAAAATAAACGTCTAAGTCCCCTTATGATGTCAGCATTAAAAAAACTGGCTAGGATTCTTAGGTAAACCAACACAAAAACCAGGAGGGCAAATTTAATGCCCCATAATGAGAAAGAGCAATTAATGTGTCAAATTTACGCGATGTCAATGTATGAACCCAATTAAAAAGGAACTGTTAAAACTTTCATCCAAGGTCATAAAATATATTTTAAAATATTATGAAAGCCATTTTAATTGTAAGCTTATCGGTTTTTCTCATGTCATGTACATAGGTAAACGTCTAGTGCCTTTATTNATGAAAGCCATTTTAATTGTAAGCTTATCGGTTTTTCTCATGTCATGTACATAGGTAAACGTCTAGTGCCTTTATTATACTTTTTTAATTTATGCGAGCAAATTTTATAGGTACATGCTCATTTTTGAACTCGAGTTACGTAAAGATGCACCAAAAATAAAACATTTATTTTAACCCAAAATGCAATAGTGATCTAAAGGATCAACTTACACTAACAAACACGCAGTGTCTGAAATACTGTCAGAAGACACAAGTACTTACAGTTAGCAGAAGCCATGTAACAGTTACTGAGAATATTTTGATGTTAGGCTTAATAAGAAACACTTCGTGATTTAATGATCACCATTTAAGCAGCCAGTTACTTCAATATGTAAAGAAAATTTAAGTTAATTTTGAGGCTGGTTTTTTTTTTTCGAAATTGGATCCAAGCTATTGCACTGCATTTTCAAGTAGGAAATTTATATACAGTACATCAACAGTTGTAAGTTTATGTCACCTTATAAACCGTAATTTGTATTTGTTTCCTGATGAATTTTTGATCACCTACAGAAATCCTTTACTATAACAAAAATAAAAAAATCGAGAAACAACCAAATTTAGAATGTNGAATTTTTGATCACCTACAGAAATCCTTTACTATAACAAAAATAAAAAAATCGAGAAACAACCAAATTTAGAATGTTGCGCACGTTATTGTATGGCTTCACATCTTAAATTGCGAATTGTTTGTTACAGCTAGTTTGGAAATGTTATCGTGGNGAATTTTTGATCACCTACAGAAATCCTTTACTATAACAAAAATAAAAAAATCGAGAAACAACCAAATTTAGAATGCGCACGTTATTGTATGGCTTCACATCTTAAATTGCGAATTGTTTGTTACAGCTAGTTTGGAAATGTTATCGTGGNTGCGCACGTTATTGTATGGCTTCACATCTTAAATTGCGAATTGTTTGTTACAGCTAGTTTGGAAATGTTATCGTGGATGAACATGGTATTTTTAGTTTGTCCAAAAAAGGCATTACCAATATATGGTCAAGTATACCAAAACTTGCCATTAGCTGCGACTGACAGCATATTACGCAGGCACCACTGTTCTGTGCTGAAAAACACATGATCGCTCGTACTTGTAACGCTTATCATAATAATTATCACCCTAAACTCAAGATAATTAAATTTTTTCCTAATTACTGGCGGAAAATAACGTTATCATTATTTAAAACATCTAAATAATAAAGACTATAAAATATTTTTTAAAAAATGCAGCCAAAACTCTGCATTGTAATTTACATTTTGACATCTAAGTTGCTAATTGTCTCAACTGGTGTGCATTTTCTGCTGTCTGATTGTTGTGATTGTATTAACACTACTGTTGTATTTATTAGTAACTACCCAACGGATAACGTCTGCATTTTTTTCTGCTTAGCAATAATTAATAACGTTATAAATCCGCTAGTAAATGCTAGCTTATTTTTAATTTATTTTTTGAGGGGAGAGGGGATGTCTCAATCGGTGCGTGCTCTAGCTAAGATATCACACCCATATGACGAGGGAGCTGGACCAGTGATGGTTGGTAGCCAGTATTTTACCGTTATGTGTAAATTATAACTAATGTATTTTATTTAAATTTATATTTTTTAAAATTCATATAAAATGTATCAATTGATTGGATAGTTGAAATCGTAATCAGCAATGTGACTCTTCTTTGGTCAGTCTAAGACAAGTTTGTACAAGCATAACCGCCGGCTTGCTAGCACAGAAAGAAACACTTTCATGAATATCGTAAGCTTTTTATTTTCACTTAGTTAATAGAACGGTTGCTTCCTCTTCCTCTAGCTGTCCCTCTGTGAGCCATGGGCTGGGACCATTTAGAAATGAACATCTTGTTAGTAGGAAAGGTCGTGCTGGTACCTGCTCGTGTGTTCCGTGCCCTCGCGCATATTTGAAGAGGTTGTGCTCGGGTTTACCCACCGTGAGACCCTTCACTCTGCGAGAGCAATGTTTACATTATGAACCGTTATAACAACAACAATTTATAGGAATCACAGATGTGTTTGAACTGCGTTTTTTTACTCCTTGCAGTAATAGGCCTCGGTAAAAACTCTCACGTGTAGTAAACACCTCTGAAGAATTTCCGTGATTTAATATCTTACACCCTGTACTGTGCNTCGGTAAAAACTCTCACGTGTAGTAAACACCTCTGAAGAATTTCCGTGATTTAATATCTTACACCCTGTACTGTGTAAAAAAAAATAGAAGAAGAGTGGCTTGTTACTTAAATCACTCGGAATAGAAATAAGTGCCTCATCAAATGGTGAATTCTTTCCAAATAATTTCTTACCATATGTACAAGAGAATGCATATATATAACCGCTGTTTCATGAANAAATGGTGAATTCTTTCCAAATAATTTCTTACCATATGTACAAGAGAATGCATATATATAACCGCTGTTTCATGAATATGCATTATGGATGAACTAAGCATTCTTCTCTTTTAAAGTTTGCATTGATATTTTCTGTCACTGCGTCTGTGGTAAATACATGTTTTGCCTACATATTATATTCAAAGAGAAAATACATTTTTAAAACATTTGTGACGATTGAAAAAACTAATTTACACGGGGATGCTCTTCTGTCAGACATGTCATTGAAGAAACATACCATAGACGTCACTACTGAAAAAACTTTGCAAGATCTCTCTAATGAAATTACACATTACAAAACAATTATTTAAGTAAATAACTCGGGAGAGAATAAAGCTATGATTCTTTAGTGATTATGTTCATTTGGTTACGTATGGAAAGTTTATTAAATGCTCACGAATAATTATTTTATTTATAACTCAGAAGTTCAATTTCTTTCTTCGTAAATTATTTTTCGTAAACGTTACTGCACTTTCACCATCATAGAGTCCTTGTGTATGACTCATTTAAATAACAAAACGTCTGTCATTTACAAATATTTCTATGGTAAACGTTAAACAAATTAATGTTTCAAACGTCTATAGAGTTACATATTTTTCAAGACACAACAAAGTGCCATAGATGAAAATGTCCGTATCCTTACATTAAGAATATAAAATGGGAAGATACATAACCTTGCTTCGCCAACCATTATATTCATATTTTAAAAGTTAAAGATTGTTAATAACATTAAAATATCAATAAATTCTGAACAAATATGCACTTTAACAAAACAAATTTATTATAATAAAAGAATGTAACTATGATATAATTACGTGAATGATATTTNCAAATATGCACTTTAACAAAACAAATTTATTATAATAAAAGAATGTAACTATGATATAATTACGTGAATGATATTTCTCGGAATTCCATAATAAAAAAAGTTACGTTATAAAAGTATAAAATAACATAGAAACAGGCAAATTATAGGTATTATATAGGTAATGAGAATATGCGATCGCATATTATTAAATAAATGTTATTTATTTAAACAAACCACTGAAACAACGTGGATACGAANATGAGAATATGCGATCGCATATTATTAAATAAATGTTATTTATTTAAACAAACCACTGAAACAACGTGGATACGAAACATGTTAAAAAATGTTGCGGAAGTAGACATTCCTGTCCCTAAGTCATACATAATGAATTTGTTAGCTTCAATCGCACATACATACTTGTACACTGCAATAGAAAATATTATCATTACTTTATTAAAGTTTAGGATCTACCTGCATGATAAGTTGGGTGTAAAACAACTAAACTGTTTTTGTTATGTATATAATAATTAAAGCGAATAGTTGTACTAACGTCCATCAAATGTAAAATGTTATAACTTGATCGCATTATTTTTAATAACATTTGGCACCAGTCAGTACACCGATTAAATTTCGACGTACGTTAATAAATTAGGCGGAAGCAGTTTTTAAAATATGGCTAGAGAGAAATGTACCTAACTTTATTTAATGTGGTGTGTACTACTCAGCTATTACTTGAGCGCTAGTGTTGATCGGAGTGAAGAGGAGGAATCAAAAAGACATCAGACTTGTGGAGAAAAACCCAGACGAACATCGTAGACTTCGAAGTAAGTTGAAAGTCCTTGGAACCACACTGCCAAGCGGGCGAGTGCTTCTTCACGCGCAGCGAAGACGAGCCGGCAGAAGTCTCTACCCACCCGCATGCACAAAGAATCACCCGACTGAGATAACTAGCTGCTTTCTGAGTATCCATGATGCACGTACTACATCGACGTTGTTCTGCCGCTTCGGCGACAGCCCGCTCTCTAGTGGCAATGTGGACGTTTCCAGCAGAAGATAGCACTGAACGCAACATAGCTTTGTTGCGCTTTCATCGTCGGCCTACGCACCCGCACAGGCATACAGTTGGAACTGGTATTTTCACTAGCCTAATGCCATANTGCGCTTTCATCGTCGGCCTACGCACCCGCACAGGCATACAGTTGGAACTGGTATTTTCACTAGCCTAATGCCATATTTTCTCTGAATGATAGAAGGTGAAATCTAACAGTAATAAGGCACCAAAAGAAAATCGTTTTGTGTTTGGCCTGTTATTATTCTTTAAATTAGCTCTCTACTACTATTTTTAAGTCTTGTTTAATTTGTNAATCGTTTTGTGTTTGGCCTGTTATTATTCTTTAAATTAGCTCTCTACTACTATTTTTAAGTCTTGTTTAATTTGTAGACTTCGTCAGTTCTGCAAATGTAATTCATGGTGCCGACTTCATCTTCCTTACGGTAGATAACTACTAACTTTCGTATTAGGGAATGGACTCAAAACGCACGTAATGGTATGACTGTATGTACTTAAATATACTACATTTCTGTTTGGGTGCTACGTAGCCTTCCGGCATAAAACAGAAAAATAATAATGTAAACAAAACGTAATTTATATTTCTGTTTCAAGTTTTTATAAAATATTTGATTTTTTTAAAGTGTCTCTGGAGTGTCGTATTTTTTATCCCGTGTACTGATGCATTTATCCAACATTACATGAACTATCTACAGACTTTTAGGTTGGTGTACATAGAGAGCTGGTTTCTCAGCGCTGACGTTGTAGGGTCTCCAGGCAACACGCTCGTGTGGCGAGAGTGCTGAACTGATGATACGAGCCCAACCCCATGTGCGACTCAGAATTCGAGCAGAGTCCGTTCCTAAATAGCGTGGACCTACTGTTATCAGATCTCATTCCATTTTAGTTTTCCTCCGCGCAAGTATATGATGTGAAATATTTATGCACAGAAAATATTATAGTGTAAACTATTTTATTTTGTAGGCTGCTTACTAATTTACGCTGTTAGAGAAGCAACCACTGGGATTAAAACAGTTAAAAAAAACACAATGCGACGAGAAAGGTGACCTACCTTTCACAAGTGTAAAACTCTAATACAAATTGTGAAATTGTTTTGCACCTAAAGGTAAAATAATCTATTGAATTTTGTAGTGATCAAGTACTTTAGCACTCTCATTTTAAATATATGTAAACAGGAGTGTGAATATAAAACGGAAGTAGTCAACGTTCGCGGCAGATACAATTTTAAACACTTTTCATATATGTATAAGTTAACTTTTGTTAGACGTCTCGAGTTATGCAGTTGTATTTTTCATAACTTAAAGACATTATTACATAATAAAAAAAAGAGGTTTACCTCTCTGTTCCGACAAACGTAAATAAGAAAATGGCATATTGTCATCAGGCCCAATTTCAATATTTATGTCAAACACTTAGTAAATAAAAACTTCAAATATTCATGATTATCATAATTTTTTATCCAACCTGACTACCACAATTTCATTAAAAATTAATTTCATATAAAGGGTTGCATTTATTGAATTATATACTTGATACTGATAACGTAGCATGCACATTTGGTAGGCTGTTCCATATCACTCCATTTGATAGAAGAAAATGTTTATAGCTTTGTGGAGTTTTATGTATTTTTACCGTTATATGCCTAAGCATTTTTGTTTATAAGAGTTCATTAATCCTTGAGACCAGGCATTTGATCTTAAAAGTTTATATAGGNTATGCCTAAGCATTTTTGTTTATAAGAGTTCATTAATCCTTGAGACCAGGCATTTGATCTTAAAAGTTTATATAGTGATAATTAAGTAAAATAATATAGGCCTATTTTAAATACGTGAACGTTAAAAGTCATTTATTTTGTAGAATTTTATTTAATCAAGTGTGTTACGAATTGGTTTTAACTGAAATTTTATTTCTAGGTTCTCTTTACTTCCAGTTTTATGATTTAGTTGTAAACGTGTACTAGAATTTCTCTGTATACATTATTTGTGTGTAAGTTACGTTGAACAAAGAGTGCAAATTTGGCTTACCAGATAAACAGCGTATTAAATATGGTATATATATTGTTGGTATAAAAACCAACGGTTCATTCCTCTGAATTGTCACAGTTCTGCTTCTTAGGTTTCATGGAAGGGCTCGAGATTTCAATGAAGGCTTACCTACGGTGACGTTATTTTTCACGAAAAAATATATTTAAGACACTACCTTTGCTGTTCATCGCAGATTTTCTCTTAGAATTGGCATACATCTTTCTCTTCTGAAGTGGCAGTAAAGCAGAAAAGGTACTGTTATGAGCGTCGATATCCTCATCTGAGTCGTTAATGGCAGCTTCAACTGGGCTCTAAAGGCAAAATATGAAAATGCATCTCGGTGGTTTTAATTTTGCGACATTTCTCTCGTGATGGTCCCGATTTTGGTCTTAACGGCGATGGTCCTTGCTACGATGGCGATGCAACTGGATGGAAGCCTCCGGAGGTTAGATTTGAAGTTCTGAAATCCTCATGATCTCGTAATGCAGATGTGCTTGGTACAAATGGGATGTAAGGAATCGTGCTAAGATAATATGGGTACAAACCTTCTGCTTGTGAACCAAATTGCGTGTTGGATATTGTTGATGAATTGTCTTAGAGTTCAGTAAAGTGATTTCAACGTGAAATTTTGTTAAGATTTTTTCACCATGATTGTGCTACTACAACGTTACTTCTTCATCGTGATGACGTTCGAAAGAACGGGAAATTACCATACCCAGTAGCTGCAATTCATGTGTAGAGATGGATGGAAGACAGTACAATACGATGTCGTACTGCTCATTAGTGCCCACTCTTTTGCAGTCCAGGTGGTTCTTGAGACCATCAGAAATAAGGATACGACAAGAAGACTTAACGGTGTTCAGAATGGTGCAACCGTTTAATAGAGATTTGTGTTGTAATAGAACCCTCTTTGGGGTCATGCTGCAAACTGACCCTTCCAGCAAATCATTGGCTAATTCTGACTATATACGCTTCCATTGGAATAAAATCATCTGATAAAAGGCGAAATCTGAAGCACTCACACCTTACAGATTGATCACATTTTTTATAAGCTCGTTGCCAGTAATTACGGCACTACGCACCTTTACTTTTTGGCACTTTTGTTTCTTCTGTAAATTCGTCCTGCATTTTCTCTTTTCACAATTGTTTAGTTTCATAGTTTTAGCCAGATTCATTTAGGGGTTTATATTGAAAGTGTTGGATAGGTGTTCAAAATTTTCGTGCCCGTTTTCAGATTGCAATTTGTTTATGCTCAGAATATTTTATTTGACTTCCACTACCTGTCAACAAATTGCCTTATAATTTTTGGTGTAACTATGTACCCCAATGTCGTGTTAATTACCATCTGAGAATNTACCTGTCAACAAATTGCCTTATAATTTTTGGTGTAACTATGTACCCCAATGTCGTGTTAATTACCATCTGAGAATGGAGTAGAATACTAACAATTTTCCTTGCTGTTAATTTCATTTTTAATTTTTCGCAGTTGCTTTCTAGGCTTCCCTTAGTTACTCTTGAGTCCAGTGGCCTCTTTTCTTTTTTGATTCGAATACTGAGAGATAAAAATGACTGACAACAAAGAATATTCACATGATTTCTAAAGGTACAGGATCTTCATCTATAAAACCAAATATCTGGATAACCCTACATCGTAAGCAAAAACCACCAAAATATTTTTAAATTTTACCACAGGTAAGCCGTTTATAGGAACATTAATTTACATTTACAGAAACATACACTCTGCAGCTGGGTTGGGATGAATGGTTTGTTATCAAGTACGTTCTCAATAGAACCTGCTTTAGCCATATTTGTGCCTCACTTTACAAAGAAAGTTTCACAATAAAACTCACTGCAACTGATTTTTTAAGGACATGATTGGGACTTCTTTAACATTTAAATGTAAGTAATTACAACATGTTTGTTAATTATTACAATAAGGTACTTAACACAAGGAAATAAGATCATACGAACGTGTGGCACCAAAAGAACACATTCGCTCTCATCTTCAAAAAATCACGGATACTGCGTAAATAAGGCAATATATACTGTCACGATTACTTCCCAAATGTGCTAGAGTTGCCTTTCTTTGGATGCACGGTGTCATTAACAAGAAATAATAATTAGACCATTTCCCTCCGCCCTTCCATTCCGGCGCTGTTCCATGCTCACCTCGCTTCACCATATCTGAAAATGAATTCTAAACTGAATAACAAAATCATGAGCTAGCGGGTTTGTGTAATTTACGCACAGTGATTTAAAGTGCTGTCGCGTTAATGTTTTTACCGCCATCTACTTCTGCGTGGTGGTGTACTCTTTGCTCGGCTCCCCTCACTTTTCCTCCCCGTTCGTCCTCCTTGCTTTCCCCTTCACCACCTTGTGCGTCACAATTTTTGATTGGCCAGGATAGTTTACTTGAGTCCTTGCTTGGCCGGGGCTCTGTCTATTCAACTCTACTTCACGCCCGCCCGAAGTTTGCTACTTTTCGTCGCAACTTACGCCGCAAGATCCTCACTAGTACCTGATGGCCTAACCACCTTCAACTTCGTCCAGCAATGGACAACTCCGACATCATGTTACTAAGCTGATGCAGTATACCAGTTTAGCTATGGGACAGTAAAACGTTAAGTCGTGGAGAACGCTGACCTTGCGGTTGGGTTTTTAATGTTTTTTGTANACATCATGTTACTAAGCTGATGCAGTATACCAGTTTAGCTATGGGACAGTAAAACGTTAAGTCGTGGAGAACGCTAACCTTGCGGTTGGGTTTTTAATGTTTTTTGTAATTTGTGTGGCATAGTAGTGCTGTATCTTGGGTGTGCAGTAAGGCTTGGCCATTTCAAAATTCTAGTTTCAGTCGCCCTTCATAATTACGTTCCAGCTTAACTATGGTGTCGCGTTGCTGTGTCTCTCTTGTTTTAACGTGTCGTGTTTGTCCTTGTTAGCCGCCCAAGTATTTACGAGTATCTATTGTTTGCTGTCTCCATGATTATATCGTTGGGGCGCCAAATTTTTAATACGTATGTTGTTTGTTTTTGTAATTTTTAACGGTCGGAGCCATACTGGGTCTTACGCGACTGCCTCACGCCGTAATTATTGTGCTTTCCTTTTAATTGTTTTTAAAGTATTTTATGGAATGGAGGCATTGCTGGCTTCCTTTCTACAAGTTTTTAGAATCAAANCCTTTTAATTGTTTTTAAAGTATTTTATGGAATGGAGGCATTGCTGGCTTCCTTTCTACAAGTTTTTAGAATCAAATGGGTGCTGTGTTCTAATCAAAGAAAATAGTAACGTTTCTAATCAGTTGTTAAATAAATTGAATTTTGAATTTGTATTTTTTAAAGGTTTGGTGTTCTGGAGCTAAGATTATATTTATAATATTGTATTATTCTCTTTTTAGTGCTACAAGGTAAATATAATGAACTGTAATCAATGAAACAAATTATTAATAACTACGATAGTTATTGCTGTGAAATAAATTTTATTAGTCATTCTAAAGTTTGTTTGCCNATAAATTTTATTAGTCATTCTAAAGTTTGTTTGCCAATTAAAATTGTATTCATATATAATAAAGGCTAGTGAAACATGTTTTCTACTGTAAATTATTTGTGAATTGTCACAATAGAAATCCTCAGTCTACTGAAATATTGTAAATAAGCCTGTAATTCCACTTATAAAAAATGTCATTTATTTTACTGTAGCATCGTACTTCAAGTCGGATCTTAAATTGGAGAGAGGCAGAGCACCAATTCTTGTTATAGTGAAANTTTTACTGTAGCATCGTACTTCAAGTCGGATCTTAAATTGGAGAGAGGCAGAGCACCAATTCTTGTTATAGTGAAATATTGTCTTCCGCAGAAATCAGTTTTGTAAAGCATGTGTGCTTAAAACTGTTTGCGAGAGTGTTTTTTTTGCAATTGTTAATTTTAGAGGATATTGGCGGCAACACATATTAAGTTGAACCAGAGAACATTCTTTCTATATATCCTTGACATAAAATGCTTTCGCCATCAACAACTACTTCATCACAACACATAAGATATCAATAGTCCACCGCCCGCTCGTCAAAAGACCACGCTTTACACCAACAACGTCCACAGTCCAGTTGCACAATACTTAAGAAGGAATACAATATATTCGCGGTTTCTTCACACTTTTTGAGTCAAACCTTAGAAAAATCACCCCATGTATGGCGTGTTTGACTATTTCCTAAATATGTCACGAATTGCAATCGTTTTCTACTTGTGTTAACATTAAAGTTCCTTATTTTATTTGAATTTAACTTTTGGAGATACATATTATCATATATAATATTTAATTTATAATTAATATGTATAAATACAGAGAAAATGTGCGTGTTGGATGTAAAATATTATTACACTGAGTGTGCACGAATGCGGTGCGTTGTCCTTTTGGTATAGTTTTCTATACTTGGTTAAGCTTTGTTTGCATGAGACGAAGGAATATTCTGGAAGTAGAACTTCAGCAGGGCTTCAGAAAAGTTAGGAGTAACCGTGAATTGACTATAGCTGAAATGCCGTGTGTTAACACGAACTCCATCCCCCACGCTCCAGCAAAATGTCTAAACATTCTAGCAAATATAGCGGAACATCATTCACTGCCGGTAGTCAAAACTTACCAGACTTTCGGTAATATTTCGCAGCGTAGAGTACCTCCAAGTTACCTTGAAAACTAGATCTCCACAATATTTCGCTTCTGTTTGCTTGCATATTCCGTGTTTAAGTAGTTAGTCTGATCTCGCGATATTCTCGTGTTTTCTTCCAGTGTCCTGCGCCCTGAGTCCTCTGCCGTGGTTATCCCAGGCAGGCTGCTCAGCTCACGCCCACGTGTTTGTGTCTTCCTCGTGCGTAGCTGTAAGAGCGGCTCCCGAGACGGGGTCTTCAGGCGCAAAGATTCCTTTGCCTTCAAACGGTTGTCCGGTCGAGTAATTACGGATATGGCGTGCCGAGTGGCTTTGCGTGCTAATAACGCGACGTCGAGAGAGCCCACGGCCCGCGCGACTGGCCAATAACAATGACCGTCTCTGGCCCGCAGAGGCGTCCCGACGGAAAGTGTTTTTAAGCTGCTTTCCTGCGAAAACTACGGCGATACCTGGTGAAGAGGAAGCGAGTCCCGCTCTTTTGAGGACGACGAAAGGTGGGGCAAACGGATGGAGGCCCTCGTCAAATCAATCGACGGTGTTTTCGAGCCCCTCCCCTCAAACCAACCCTCTTCATTGTGCGCGGCCAAATGGACGTTGGAAGAAGACCGTGGCTTTGTGCGATTTCCGTGGTCGAACGAGCTGTGCAGATGCGCGCACGTTCGCGAGCCGTTCATTGTTCCGTGTTCGGCCCGGGCATATTACTTCCTTTATCTACTGTGTTAACGTAATAAGCACCTTTATACCGACTACGCGAGCTAAATTGATATTTATTTCTTAGCAATATTCAGCCAGTTAGGTGGCCAAAGGTAATGGTTTTTTTTCTTCACTCTTCTGGTGAATTTTATTTCTCTGCTCAGTGTCATGTCAATTTCTTTATGAGTGTTTTACGCGAATATTTACTACCTAACTACCGTGACAAGAAAAATCTTTTAAATAGTCACGGTACTGCTGATGATGCTTGTTCTACACGCGATGTAATATAAAACACGTACACCAGATGTTCCTGTAAAAAATGTAGCATGAGACAGAACAGTGTCTACGTTTATACGCGACTAAAACAAATAAAAAGAGAGCATTGGATTCCATAAAATAAACTTGGATTGATATTCACTCGCTACAAGTAAATAGTACGTGAACTTTCTTTGCAACCAATCAACCTTTAATTTTCACCATATTTTCATTTGTGGATATGAAATTTTTCCATTTAAGTTATATTACTCAAGTCATATCACATCGTGGGAGCCGACTGAGTGTAATAGCGACACTACTCATCTCCCACCACGGCGAAGTGGGTTCAATTCCCGGTGTGATCTCTCCCGTACTTTCGCACGTGAGAACTGCTGGCCGGCGAGTTTTTTTTTNGAAGTGGGTTCAATTCCCGGTGTGATCTCTCCCGTACTTTCGCACGTGAGAACTGCTGGCCGGCGAGTTTTTTTTCGGGAATCTCCCGTTTCCCCCTCTCTTACATTCCGGCGCTGCTCCATACTCATCTCGCTTCACTCTCATCGGCTCTTAAGTCCTCGATGTTAAGGGCCACCGCAACAGCTCCACTCCATATCAATTCGTTNGAAGTGGGTTCAATTCCCGGTGTGATCTCTCCCGTACTTTCGCACGTGAGAACTGCTGGCCGGCGAGTTTTTTTTTCGGGAATCTCCCGTTTCCCCCTCTCTTACATTCCGGCGCTGCTCCATACTCATTTCGCTTCACTCTCATCGGCTCTTAAGTCCTCGATGTTAAGGGCCACCGCAACAGCTCCACTCCATATCAATTCGTTNTCGCTTCACTCTCATCGGCTCTTAAGTCCTCGATGTTAAGGGCCACCGCAACAGCTCCACTCCATATCAATTCGTTCACAGTAAAAGTACACGCACTTTGGTACCTCCAAAACTATTAAACAAAATGTCTGGCAAACAAAAGTCAGAGTCACTCAAATTTCTGTCAAGTAGCAACCATTCATGTAAGCAACAAAAAAAAAAAAATGGCGAACGTCTGCAAAATAATTCTTAGTTCATCTGGGGCTTAATTTAACGGAAAGTTTATAAACAGGCGAAAAACTAATTCTTAGGAAAATTATTTGGTATAAATGGGAACTGTATATCAAACGACATGTTAGTGATAATTACAGTATATTTTGAAAATATAATGGATTGTTAATTTGATTTCAATTACTGTTAAAGATAAAAACTAACGAACATGTAATCACATTTTTAAATTTCCATAAGAGAATATTAAAGCAAATAATTTATAATTAGACAGTGATAAAGTAAAACAAAGTGAAAATCAGTAATTCAGAAATATGNGAATATTAAAGCAAATAATTTATAATTAGACAGTGATAAAGTAAAACAAAGTGAAAATCAGTAATTCAGAAATATGGAAAAAATTATTTTTCTAGTTTTTGTGAAAAGGAAGTTGCTAGGGCAAATTATTAAACGTAAATTTAAATAATATGCTGCAAAAAAAATAATTTGCATCGAAGAGCAATTTTTAAAGGTAGAACTCTGTTTTACANGAATATTAAAGCAAATAATTTATAATTAGACAGTGATAAAGTAAAACAAAGTGAAAATCAGTAATTCAGAAATATTGAAAAAATTATTTTTCTAGTTTTTGTGAAAAGGAAGTTGCTAGGGCAAATTATTAAACATAAATTTAAATAATATGCTGCAAAAAAAATAATTTGCATCGAAGAGCAATTTTTAAAGGTAGAACTCTGTTTTACAGATAAATTAATAAAGATAATAAACATTTCAAATAAAAACTAAAAACAGCACCTACAAAATAAATTTAAAACTAAGGTGAATATTGATATTAATTTATGACTAAGCATTTTTTCAACCAAAATGTAAATTTGTAGACGCTATTAAAGCAATTAATAAAAAATTATATGTAATCATGAATGGGTTACTGTAGTATTCACAATCATTACAGTGATATATTTTAGCTTACCCACTAATATTTTAAGAGATTAAAATTGATAATAATGCTATATGTATACACACAATTATAAAGACAGATTATATAGAGATGAAAAGTAGTAAGACTGGAAGAATATATACATTGTTATCTTGTAAGGTTTTTAATATTAGTCGTTTAGTCTGATCGATAAACAAAACATAAGGGAGTGTGTAAATCTTTCATATTTTTTTAAAGTATATTTTTGTAGATGGATGATTTGCTAACCTTTTTACTTTTTGTTGGAGTGTTTCATTATTCATAAAATAATTTTTGTGGAGTATTAATCATTTCTGTTAAATTTTTATAATTTTAATGCTGTAATTTTTAAAATCTGTGCGAATATTTTCTTTAATATTTGCACAGAATAATTATTCTCAAAGAATTTCATACACCATTTAATTGTAATAATTACCGAGGTATTTTCAATTATTTTAATGTGCAGATACAAAATTAAATTTCAAAATTGCAAAACTTACGACTATTTTTGGCAAGCATAGCAGTGACTATGTCTAAAACAACTACTAAAAACCAATTTTTTGGTCTGTGCAGAATATTTTTATCGAGTGTTCCTTTCCAGAGCTATTGTAAACTATAAAACGTAGGACTTAAGTTAATCTTTGGCAAATAAAATTATGTCATATTCAAATCAAGATTATAATTTATGCGTACATTTCCTTCAGTATGTTACTGAAATGATTCCAGTCAGCTGCTAAGATTCTTTACTGTCGTTTTCCCCAAATTCATTATGCATAAGCCTATACAGAGTGGGGCGGAATTTAACCAGCAAACTTTGTGACATGTTTTCTCATACAAAATCAAGGAAGGTATGTACGGGACACTTCTACCTAAACTGAATATTGAGGGTGATATAAGCCCTCGCAAATTGTGTTTTTTAACAAATTTTTTTACATATCGGAAACGAAATGAAATAAAATTACAATTCTCTAAATATTGTTTTATGTTATCGGGATGTTCAATCNATTTTCTTTAATATTTGCACAGAATAATTATTCTCAAAGAATTTCATACACCATTTAATTGTAATAATTACCGAGGCATTTTCAATTATTTTAATGTACAGATACAAAATTAAATTTCAAAATTGCAAAACTTATGACTATTTTTGGCAAGCATAGCAGTGACTATGTCTAAAACGACTACTAAAAACCAATTTTTTGGTCTGTGCAGAATATTTTTATCGAGTGTTCCTTTCCAGAGCTATTGTAAACTATAAAACGTAGGACTTAAGTTAATCTTTGGTAAATAAAATTATGTCATATTCAAATCAAGATTATAATTTATGCGTACATTTCCTTCAGTATGTTACTGACATGATTCCAGTCAGCTGCTAAGATTCTTTACTGTCGTTTTCCCCAAATTCATTATGCATAAGCCTATACAGAGTGGGGTGGAATTTAACCAGCAAACTTTGTGACATGTTTTCTCATACAAAATCAAGGAAGATATGTACGGGACACTTCTACCTAAACTGAATATTGAGGGTGATATAAGCCCTCGCAAATTGTGTTTTTTAACAAATTTTTTTACATATCGGAAACGAAATGAAATAAAATTACAATTCTCTAAATATTGTTTTATGTTATCGGGATGTTCAATCTAAGGCAAACTCTCATTAATATCTACCACCGTACCAAAATGTCATGGGCAGCCCACTTTCTTATTGAATACAACATTTTTACCGTCAGTAGATATAACGTTCGGTACTGGTTTATCGAGTGTTTATGGCCTAATTAGCAAAAATGTCCCTCTTGTTACGATTTCCCTGCACCCGCCGTTTTCGTATGAAACGCGCACAAACTTTCGGTTTGCAGCAATACAGTGCCTAGCACGTAGACAATACTAACTACATTCATCAATTGTAAGATGCTGTGCCCACAGCACAGACAATGGTGAACATTCTTAACACTTGCGGTAAACAACATGTACGATACATGAATGAACTTCCACTTCTGAAGCAGCCTGTTTGTTTCTGGTGACAGTCGTCGTGTGGATTACCTGCACAAAGTATTGATATTGCCTAAGCGCTTGGAACTGAGCCGCTGCCGCTGAACGCGCCCCTTTTACTTTTTTTAAAACAAGCTCGATTAAACGTCTTAATTAAGAATAAAGTGATGTGTTGCTAAATACTCTTTTTATTTTGAGCCCCAGTTCATTATTGTTTAAGGAACGATCACTAGAGTTAACTATGCTTACTTCCATGCACTTATTTTATCTGAAATAAGCTGACTGTAAATTTTAAATTTGAACAACCGAAGTGAAGGCACGTGCGTTCTATGATATCCAACATTTACCACATTACGAAACACTGAATTGCGTCAATCACAAAAAAATCCTGACGTGAAAACATTAGTTGAAGAGAGCATTTTTTTTATAGATATTATTGTCTTTCAATTTGTGTTGTATAAAAATGATCGGAAAAATTCTGTTACTTTTGGAATTCCCTGGCTTTATTTCAAGTCAGCGCTCCAAACTGTTATGAAATTTATTTTTCTGAAGAAATAAATTTACAGTAAACACTATAAAAATTCCGTTTTTGCCCATTTTCCTTTGAAAGACCAACTTACATTATTATCGGACTGTATAGGATGTTCACGATAAACTGAGCTCCTTTCTTTGGAAAGCCCTGCTTAAGATCTACTCGTATGCACATTGTGTATTCTTTCACCACATCTAACATTCTTCCACCATATTAACGTTTCCACGTGTCTAATCACTTTATCCATGCATCGGTCAAGTGAAACTGACAAATTAGTAGAAAACTACAAATTTTACCAATTATCTCATTCAAACAGAAAGGAAGAGAAATTATTCCAGTTTTTACAAAAGTTTACCTAACACCTTTACTTAAATTTTAATACGTGGAACTATTTTCCCTCCGTCATTACCAACTTTACTGGGCGCATACTAGTTAGTATGCCCGTTATTATATATGTAGCTAGGGGCAGTGGCATTTTTCAAAGGTTGATTTCAAAAGTACTCAATTAACCGTGAGCAGCCTATTAGCNGGTGACAGTCGTCGTGTGGATTACCTGCACAAAGTATTGATATTGCCTAAGCGCTTGGAACTGAGCCGCTGCCGCTGAACGCGCCCCTTTTACTTTTTTTAAAACAAGCTCGATTAAACGTCTTAATTAAGAATAAAGTGATGTGTTGCTAAATACTCTTTTTATTTTGAGCCCCAGTTCATTATTGTTTAAGGAACGATCACTAGAGTTAACTATGCTTACTTCCATGCACTTATTTTATCTGAAATAAGCTGACTGTAAATTTTAAATTTGAACAACCGAAGTGAAGGCACGTGCGTTCTATGATATCCAACATTTACCACATTACGAAACACTGAATTGCGTCAATCACAAAAAAATCCTGACGTGAAAACATTAGTTGAAGAGAGCATTTTTTTTATAGATATTATTGTCTTTCAATTTGTGTTGTATAAAAATGATCGGAAAAATTCTGTTACTTTTGGAATTCCCTGGCTTTATTTCAAGTCAGCGCTCCAAACTGTTATGAAATTTATTTTTCTGAAGAAATAAATTTACAGTAAACACTATAAAAATTCCGTTTTTGCCCATTTTCCTTTGAAAGACCAACTTACATTATTATCGGACTGTATAGGATGTTCACGATAAACTGAGCTCCTTTCTTTGGAAAGCCCTGCTTAAGATCTACTCGTATGCACATTGTGTATTCTTTCACCACATCTAACATTCTTCCACCATATTAACGTTTCCACGTGTCTAATCACTTTATCCATGCATCGGTCAAGTGAAACTGACAAATTAGTAGAAAACTACAAATTTTACCAATTATCTCATTCAAACAGAAAGGAAGAGAAATTATTCCAGTTTTTACAAAAGTTTACCTAACACCTTTACTTAAATTTTAATACGTGGAACTATTTTCCCTCCGTCATTACCAACTTTACTGGGCGCATACTAGTTAGTATGCCCGTTATTATATNAATTCCCTGGCTTTATTTCAAGTCAGCGCTCCAAACTGTTATGTAGCTAGGGGCAGTGGCATTTTTCAAAGGTTGATTTCAAAAGTACTCAATTAACCGTGAGCAGCCTATTAGCATTTGTGTGTGTATGCACGTGCGTGTATGTCCCAACCCGAGTCATACAAAATTAGAAATATTTTAATACATTGTCAGAATATCAGACATTTATAGCGTTCAGTTATTTCAAAATCGTGGAATGAAAACATTTATGATGATACGGCTGAGAAGTCATACCTCNACATTTATAGCGTTCAGTTATTTCAAAATCGTGGAATGAAAACATTTATGATGATACGGCTGAGAAGTCATACCTCTGATTTCAAACAAATCGGTTTTACCCACAAAAGTGCAACCAGTTAAATTAAGGCATTTGGATTGTAACAACGTAAAATTACTACCGATTTCTACAAAATGTGGTATACAGGTAGTTCTGTGAAAGACAGCTACCGTTTTTCTACCTCACTAAACTAGCGGATTCTGGAATGGATTAATCACATTTAAATCATTCAAAATTTTCTCCAGCTACATAATAACGTCTCAACGAACAGTCCACAAAGGTTTTCAATCGNCACATTTAAATCATTCAAAATTTTCTCCAGCTACATAATAACGTCTCAACGAACAGTCCACAAAGGTTTTCAATCCTTTCCCTGAGAAAATTTCGCTCCCACGAGGCAACTAAGTCCCAGAAAGCACTTTCAGCACCACCCACGTTCTCGAACGTCCCGACCTTCGGGAAGTGACAGAGATGCANACTAAGTCCCAGAAAGCACTTTCAGCACCACCCACGTTCTCGAACGTCCCGACCTTCGGGAAGTGACAGAGATGCACAAGCATGTGAAAGTATGGTGGTGATCAGTCTGAGGATATGGAGTGTGCAGGATTACTTCATACAACAGGTCAATAAGCTTTGGTTCCTTAATTTTTACCCGTGGCTTTTGACGATGAATGATACGAGCAAAGGATCCTTCCTTTTGAACAAATATGTCTGCTTTTTACACAGTAACCGTTCCAGTTTGCCAATTTCCGTGCAATACGAGACAGAAGTCATGATTCCACCAGGAGGAAATAACTTGTAATGCAAATACCCAATTTGTCCTCCACACCAACAGCAGAACGTTTTGTGGCTTCAACCGTGGGTTTGGAAAGTTTTCAAGAGTTTCGCCATCGTTCAATCACTGCCAACTTCGTTTGCGAGTCCACTTTACATCACATGTCATGACAAGATTGAGCAGAGGTCTTTGTGGTGACGAACCAAGTTATTACAGTTGTGCGCTCGCTTCTCCGTCATTTTTTAATATGGAGCACAGCTGTGTAGTTTGTTATGAGCCTGGGTGGCGCATAACACTCTTAGGAAAGGTTAAAATTAAGGGAAACAGGATAAGCTCAGATAATTAAAAGGATTGTTTGAAATTATTAATAAAGAATTTACTTGCTCTAAAGTTGGAAGACACTGATATTGAATTAAAGTTAAGTCCAACGGAAGTGAAAGGGAAGGACTTAAGGAAGGTTGTTAGTTAAGAAGGAGGATCACATATAAAGGAAGGGAACTTACCCCAGCCTCGCACCCGGACCCTCTGGCGGAAGCAGCCCAAGGAACAGCCGCTGTCTGGTCTGATGTTCGTAGTAGACGACGCCGGTACTGGTCGTTGGAGTCTATTTCGCACTTCTCACCCCACCATGTGACCGTTGACGAACTTTGCTCCGATTGGTTCCGTTAGTGCTTTGGAGGTGGGCTGTTTCGGTTTTCGTGTTACTTCCCTGAAATGCTCTTGGATCAGCATCTTCGCTGTTGCCGGGCGTCTTGTGTGAATGCCCCGTCGACTTGCTGCAATCATTCTTAATCTGATGTTTTGATACTCCAGCAGTTTTGTGGCTTCTTCGTGCCATTATTCTGTCGTGTCTGCAATCGTTCTGGATTTGCGTTAGTGAACTCTGTGGCGCCTTTTCTTAGGTTTTGCTTGGTTAGGATATTAGAACGGGACCAATCATAACATCCACCCCAAAGTGATTAAAAAGAGAGATGTCCCCATCTCTGGAGGGATGGTTGAGAACATAGTAGAGTAGTGACATANCACCCCAAAGTGATTAAAAAGAGAGATGTCCCCATCTCTGGAGGGATGGTTGAGAACATAGTAGAGTAGTGACATATTTGCTTGAACAATTGTGTATGTCTAGGTCAATGGTAGAAGAAGAGTGTGTAGTGTGGATTAGAGACTTGAGAATGGCCCTGTAATTCTCATAGAAGAGTTACATGGAATAAGTGTTGTGGAGAATGGCATAAAATAGATGTTGGTCACACTGATGGTTCGCCGCCGTCCGGTGGACTCTGCGCACACGTGGGGGCTGGCAATGAAGTTGCTGACCGGTGACATCGGGCTCCTCCTTCCGCTGTCTCATGCGAGGCTTGGCTGAGGTGGAAGGAAGGGGTAGGGAGGGCGAACGGATATGGATATACATTAATTTACACATACATTATCAGACACTTTTCCGTCATCGTACATAGGAATCTTGTCTAATAAAATCCAATATAGACAGAATATTAATTTAAAATGAACATGAGTAAAAGTGACTTGGCAAGGTACATACGGCAGTGAAAACTTGCTGCCCGACTTTGTACAATATAAAGTTTACAACCTTGGTGAGTTATTCAAAAAGTCACCAGAAGGTAGCTCTTGTGTGCACTGAGAACAGTCCCATGCTTTGTTCGCACTAAGGCGCACACAACTACTCACAACGTAGTCTCATAACAATTGTACAGAAGTGTGCAAGTATCCAAATACATAATTCCTTCTACAGCTATTTAAAAAGAGAATACACATTTTTGTATAACTATGGCATAAATTAACCAATTATTAGAACCACTTTTCATTGACAATTAGCTGATTGAAAGTATAAACACAATTTACGTGAATAAAAGCGTCCACACACTTCAGTACCTATCACACTGTACTGAGCGTCCCTACATATATCCGAATCACCTTTTCAGGACACTGTCACTCTGCCTTGCTTCACTGATGGTTTTCAAACCAAGTATTGGATAGTCCAATTCTGACGCATAACTGATGTACATAAAGTGACACCTGTATTAGATAATGCCTCACAAAGTACGTATCAAATTGTATATAAAAATGATGTTTCATACTATATTTACAATAATTTATTTATCTACTGCTACGTATTACTGTACATGTTACCTGTCTTGAAAACGAATTGTTGCAATATTCCTTAATTTTTTAAATCAGTGTTATAATGGTAATAAATTATATCTACGTAAACTATGGGTGCACCCTGCAGGAACATATGGATACAATGCATCGTAGGAAAACCAAGTGGGAGATTGTTAAATGAGCCTATTATGTTTGATTAAATTTGTAATTTCATAGTATCTGAATTCCTGCCAGCTGTTTAAATAGGCGCATTTAACTAATAGGATGTGGGTTATAAGGATGGGCGAACGAGGCATGTGCACATATGGGGGTGTGAGCTCTGTTTCTGTAGACAGACTTTTAAAAGGTAACTGCAAATCTTTTACCACCGCATCGCGTCAGTTTGTTTTACTTTAGAAGACGTTGGTAGGCGTGCAGTATCACGCCACCAACGGATGCGAGAAACGCGCTAAAATGACATCCGGTGTCCTTTTCAGCTTCCAACCGCAGCTGTACCGTGAGCGTCAGTTCACGTTAGTCCATTCTGGAAGTCATACGGGTTGGGAGCTTCCGTGCTTTCTGCACGAAGAGGAACATTTTATAACGGAAAACTGTTCCATTGCAGGCGTCGACTGACNTGGGAGCTTCCGTGCTTTCTGCACGAAGAGGAACATTTTATAACGGAAAACTGTTCCATTGCAGGCGTCGACTGACTTGATCTTGTTTTGGTGTCCTTGGTTCGACGTGGCGCTGCGGCGCTGTGCGTTATGCGCAATAGGAAAAAGGAAAGAGTATGAGATTGAGGATGCAGTTAGGGAAGAGACGACCGGTGGAAATATTCACTTCAGCAGTGACTTATGTATTATGATTCGTTCGGGTTAACTGCGTTTGCCATAAAATCTGTCCCATCTGACAAATTCGAAAATACATGAAAATACAGACTACGATCAGTATTGCAATAACTGTCGTTATGAAATATGAATATTGTGGTAGTGTAATCATGGGCTTGAATACATAATTGTACTCGTCGGGGAACTCAATTATATTATGATTTAAAACGNTTGTGGTAGTGTAATCATGGGCTTGAATACATAATTGTACTCGTCGGGGAACTCAATTATATTATGATTTAAAACGGTGTTGATCTGAATAATTGTGTTATGTGACGTTCGTAATTCGCAGTGACATGGGAGATTGAATTCTATTCTCCCTATGGATTCATGATTGAATTTGTGTATCGTGCCATTTAAGTAGTATTTATATATCGGTGACGGTATANTATTCTCCCTATGGATTCATGATTGAATTTGTGTATCGTGCCATTTAAGTAGTATTTATATATCGGTGACGGTATATTACTGATTAAAAAAAGGTTCGAGAAAATTCCGTTATTTTTAAAAGTGAGTCGTTCGTACATTGAAATTGACATGCATCCATGTTTAGTGGCTGTTAACGTGCGAAAAACATTTCTTTGAAACAGAATAGTTTTGGCTACCGGTCTTGCACGCGGAATGCGGTAAATGTGATCCGTGTGTTCTGTTGTGTGTTTTAATTCAAGGATTTGTTTTGTCAGAAAATCAAATGCTACAGTTATTTCATTAGTGTGCAAATAACACGATCTATTAGGAGATTGAAAGGGAGTCGGTATTAAGTGATAAACATGCCAATCTGATGTTTTCTGCAAAAGAGATATTTGGATTTTAACAACAAATTGAGAATAACTGATGCTACATTCTGTTAAGGGAAGCTGATAATACGTAGTGTGATGTGTCGCCGATATTGCTAACTCCAAGTCCGTGGATTCCAAATTTTTTTGTAAGTAGTGATAGTCTTTTAAAAACTTCTCTTCCGGATCGAGTTTAATCGGAAAGTGATTCGTTTTACACTGTGTGATATGTGTTAATATTTCCCTTTCGTGTAAGAGGATATTTAGTAAGTGTAAAACAATGGAAAGTGTTAGTTGTTACGTTAGTGCTAAAAGTTACGTGTTAAATGAGGTGCCATGTTGTCTCAACGAAAGTGTTATGTTGTTAATGGTGTCCGCAATTAAATGTAGTCTACCATCAATTTGTGACGTTGTGTTTTGCACATTGTTTATAATGTATTTTATGGCCTGATTGTTTGTATGCACCGACTTTGGGATATTATTGACATTCTGCATGATAATTTCGACATTTGAAATTAATTTTTCCAAGTGTCTATTGGTTAGCGTATTGCAACACCGTGTAAACAAGTCGCCCCTTGCGACAGAAGACAGTTGCAGAAATCCCCTCCACCGGTCACTGAGCGGAGCCGCAGAATCACGCGCTTGATATAGGCCCGCGTAACACCTGAAACAGCGTCTTTTCGTCTTTAGTCCTTTGGGCGTCAACCCTACCTGCGAAGCAGACCAGGAAGATGGGTGTGTCCGGCCGTCGTTAACCGTCTCGTAGAATCAGCCTCCAGCAACATTAACAAGGTGATGAATTTCCCGTTAGGTTTAAATAAAACGGCGTGAATTAAATGTAATCTTCGTATTCAATTTAAAGCTCCCCCGATCAATTGCAATTAAAATAGCAACTGTATAATTTTCATGTAATAAAACTCACCTTATATTTTCTGTGNGCTCCCCCGATCAATTGCAATTAAAATAGCAACTGTATAATTTTCATGTAATAAAACTCACCTTATATTTTCTGTGCTCTACCGAATCATGAGTCATTATTGAGCTACGCCCCTAGCAACTTTCAAGTACGAATTAGATGAAAAGCTAGTTCGTAACAAGTTGTTTTTCACTTTCCCTACTCACTGTATACGGTCGTAAATAGTTCAACTAGAAACTCTGAAGTATGAGACAAGTTCCCTGACAGTGGTCCGAGTATTTACCTCGTCACATGACTTTAAAGCATCATCATCCACCTTAGTCTTCCACCTTCCTGAAATTGGTGANGCTCCCCCGATCAATTGCAATTAAAATAGCAACTGTATAATTTTCATGTAATAAAACTCACCTTATATTTTCTGTTCTCTACCGAATCATGAGTCATTATTGAGCTACGCCTCTAGCAACTTTCAAGTACGAATTAGATGAAAAGCTAGTTCGTAACAAGTTGTTTTTCACTTTCCCTACTCACTGTATACGGTCGTAAATAGTTCAACTAGAAACTCTGAAGTATGAGACAAGTTCCCTGACAGTGTTCCGAGTATTTACCTCGTCACATGACTTTAAAGCATCATCATCCACCTTAGTCTTCCACCTTCCTGAAATTGGTGACATTGGTCAATGTCCGATCTGAAGTTTTGTTTGCGTTTTGCCGCCGTGTATCTCGATTTTTAACTCATGTAACGAAATGACCCGAAATTCATTCTGTTTCATCTGTAACACTTATGACACCTATAGACACACTGCAGATAGTGTGAAGGCAACCTGGTATTGTGATCTTTAACGGGTCTTACTCACTGTTCCATCTGTAACACTTATGACACCTATAGGCACACTGCAGATAGTGTGAAGGCAACCTGGTATTGTGATCTTTAACGGGTCTTACTCACTGTTCCATCTGTAACACTTATGACACCTATAGGCACACTGCAGATAGTGTGAAGGCAACCTGGTATTGTGATCTTTAACGGGTCTTACTCACTGTTCCATCTGTAACACTTATGACACCTATAGGCACACTGCAGATAGTGTGAAGGCAACCTGGTATTGTGATCTTTAACGGGTCTTACTCACTGTTCCATCTGTAACACTTATGACACCTATAGGCTCACTGCAGATAGTGTGAAGGCAACCTGGTATTGTGATCTTTAACGGGTCTTACTCACTGTTCCATCTGTAACACTTATGACACCTATAGGCACACTGCAGATAGTGTGAAGGCAACCTGGTATTGTGATCTTTAACGGGTCTTACTCACTGTTCCATCTGTAACACTTATGACACCTATAGGCTCACTGCAGATAGTGTGAAGGCAACCTGGTATTGTGATCTTTAACGGGTCTTACTCACTGTTCCATCTGTAACACTTATGACACCTATAGGCTAACTGCAGATAGTGTGAAGGCAACCTGGTATTGTGATCTTTAACGGGTCTTACTCACTGTTCCATCTGTAACACTTATGACACCTATAGGCACACTGCAGATAGTGTGAAGGCAACCTGGTATTGTGATCTTTAACGGGTCTTACTCACTGTTCCATCTGTAACACTTATGATACCTATAGGCTCACTGCAGATAGTGTGAAGGCAACCTGGTATTGTGATCTTTAACGGGTCTTACTCACTGTTCCATCGGTTCTGTACAACAGGTTGGGAGACTTGAATGCGACTGCGATGAATTTTGGCCATTTACTTCCGAACAACCTGTTGTGACATTTAAACACGCAAGTAATTTATTTTTAAAATGTCAACTTTACAATATTATAGTAAAAAGTAACATGTTTGGAATCATATAACCGATTTATAACTGATGTTGCGAATAAGTCGTAAATATAACAGAGAGAACTCTCTTTAAATGGTAAACCCTCTTCACCAGCTTAGGACATAGTACCATAAAATAACAACCGTGGTTTTTTACTTTATCTCTGGAACTAACTAGTTGCATGTTTTCCATTGAATTTTATGGTGTAATCAAGCACACCAAACGGTTTCTGTTACTTCTTGAAAGATAACATACTATTTTATTAAATAAGTTTATTAAAATTTTTGAAGCAAACTGTTATAAATCTTAAACAATACACTAAACAGTATACACAGAATTTAACTTCATGATGCGCGTAATTTTGGAATTTGTAAACTCTATGATCTGTTCTTTTGGGAGATGTTGTGTTACCGAAATAAATTTTGGCATATGGCAGGATGCTGTAAAACACAAAACCGCCACATTTATTGTCCTTATGGAGAAATGCAAAATATATATGTTCCTTACTTGTTTATTTCTAAAATTTCACATTTTATTCTTAGATATAACGAAGTGTAACATGAAATTTCTGAACGCCTAAGCTTTTATTTATATTTTGGGAGACAGTGCAAATTAAAAAATAAAGCACGCTTTTTATATCTCGTTAATTTTGTAACTCATTACCACTAAATTTTACCCAGATGTAGAACTGTAATTGACACAAAATAATTTTTGGTTATTTTCTGGAATTTTTTCTTCGAAAATCGTGACCTAATCAATTTTAAATACAGAAAGAATTATCATACAATCAACAAACCGCTATTTAAACCAAATTTACAATATTGAGTTAACACAGAAATATATTAAAGTTTTTATTGGGTTATTTGTCGTTTCCTCTCCTCTTGGAGAAGGCAGTGGTTACCTTATGTAGAGTTACAACTCAAAGATGTTCAAGTGCTCACTTTCTACGGAATTATTTTCCAGGAAATACCAAGCTACAACACTAAAGTTTTATTGTTTTCGATTACACCTAAAGACACTTTACAAAATGGAATAAAGTGGAGAAGTTTTGACAGAACATCGGGGTCTTGAACGTCGATAAGTGTAAAGCGAGGTAAGTATAGAGCAGTGTCGGAACACAAGGGCAATGTTAAATAATCAAAGGATGTACATCCGGACGAACTGATAAGAACTGATGACGCAACTTCCTGGAGCATGCTGGCACTGGAACGTCACATCTTGCAACTGACGTTCAAGGTCAATCCTGTTTTCGGATGTGTTAAAGGGATCTGGGATGGGGAATGAAACTTCGGGTTGTACAAACATTTTTACTACCCACAATAAACATACTGCACATGACCTATTGCACGAACATCACCATTAGTACCAACCAACTTTCTAAATATCCAGATCGCATCTACTAGCTCAAACTTAAGCCTACGTCGAGAATACAATACTGGAGAAGGAGAAATAGAAATAACAGAATTAGAAGAAGCTACAAGCATCCACACAACAGTACAGCGACTAGTGTTAATTATCTTAGTCAAATTGATTCAAGAGACATTATGTGTTTGAAAACTTTTGCTATTAATGACGTTGTAACTTTTTCTAATGTGCAGTATGTGTATTGTGGGTAGTAAAAATGTTTGTACAACCCGAAGTTTCATTCCCCATCCCAGATCCCTTTAACACATCCGAAAACAGGATTGACCTTGAACGTCAGTTGCAAGATGTGACGTTCCAGTGCCAGCATGCTCCAGGAAGTTGCGTCATCAGTTCTTATCAGTTCGTCCGGATGTACATCCTTTGATTATTTAACATTGCGTTTATGGCTGAGGTGCCGTGCGGCAGCGACTATACTCACTGAGAGCTGCCGCGGAGTTTTGTTGGTAGTAGGAAAATCGTGTTCTGTAGCAGTGCGTTTATAAAGACTTGTGAAATTTTATTATTTTTCACAGCGCCACGAGGCGAACACGTTGTCATAAGAAGATATATATTTCAAGACCTGTTTTTTTTCGGATTATTGGTTCTTTTGATTGCGACGTTTCTAAAGATGATTCTGTTTTCGTAAAGCAAGTCACGACAGCAGAAGAGAGCTTCAATTTACTCAGCTTCATGTGCAGATTCGCTTTGCAGGGGATGACTGCACATAATGGATCTGGTATTCTGGAGGTTTGCTTCTACGGGTAAGAACTCTAGCTTCTGTACTACCGAGGCCTCTTTACGAAATTGAGTTCTTCCGAATGTCCAGTAGAGCTACAGCACTTAAACTAATTGGAAACCTCATTCAGTACCATGTTTTTTGTTCTTGAGATTTTAACTGAAGCAAGAGAGCGATTACGGAGCTTCAATTAAATCTTCAAAATTAGGAACGTCGTAGTGAAATATCTTTAACCCAAATCTCTGCGGACCTGAAATTTTGCAGTTTCTTGTAATAATGTTTGTATTAACCTATGGTAAACCACTCGACTCGTACTTGGGAGGACACGTGTTCGATTTCCGGTCCAGCCATACTGATTTAGATTTTCCATGGGTTTCCGAATCCCTCCATGAGATAGCTGGGATGGTTTCTTAATAGAGGCTCTAGTCGATTAATTCCCAATTCCTGAATGAAAGTGTCCCCAAACTAAAACGTTGTCACCATTCGGTAACAATAAAATCAAGAAATAAATTAATAATTATAAAAAATCTTTAACTAAATTGTTGACTCCAATTTTTCATATTGGATAATAATTCATTATTATGTCCAGTGGACTTGACATTACATTGCAATATAAGTTAACAAATATTTTTAGTAAGCATTCAATAACTATCTCACTTCAAGGGTAAAGAAGACGAGTTTGTATTTATGATATCTTCGTTTTAAATAGGTTTTATTAACGAGATTTTACTGTAAACCGATTGTATTCCGAAAATTTCTAGCGTATTCAAGTGACAGTATTGAGAGGAAGCCGAGGGAGTAGTGTGGTGGATATACAAGAGTAAAAAATAAATGAACAATTTTAGAAGTTTGTGGATAGTAATGCCGTAAAATCATTTCGATCTTCAGCGCTTTTCCTAGTGAAACGTAATTTGTAGAACTTCCGAGACTTATTCATTAACTATAGTACATAAACTATTTTAGTAGAAAAATTATTCACATTTTGATGTTTTCATGTCGCACGATTATGCTTAGAGTCTGAAGATGACAGGGCCTTTCGGTTATAACGGACTCCGTAACACTTGATAAACCGACTCTGTTCTCGGAAATGTTTGAGACTTTCCGTAACTGGGTTCGAACGGTCACAAGTCCAACAGACATCTCCCCTCAGTGATCACGACTTTCGAGCATTCTTGTCTTGGCATCTGCGATTCGGTTCGCGACTGTTGGGCATCGTTAGAATGTTCCGTTGAAGACAATGACGATAGCAAGTTCGAGAGAGAGGGGTTAGAGGGGGAGTTGCTCCGGCGAGGTGGACACGTCGGCCAAAAAAGAAAAAAATTCCCACGCAAGATCGTCTTGGGCGAGCTGCTGTGTAGGATGAGCGCCGTCGTCCATTGTGGAGGGCCAGGGCGGCGGACAATGACGCAGATATCCGCTGGTCCCACGCACACGCGTGCTGGGTCTGCAGGAGATGTGCACGAGCTACCCCCACCCTCCTTAACCCTTGCAACCGGAGTCACCTTGAAGGCATGCAGGCGAGAGACCCGGAAACCTGCCCTGGCCCTCCCCATTGTCCCGAGGTCGAGCTCCCTGGCTCGCGAGGTGCCGATCTCCCTTCATTCATCCTCCAGGCGCGAGCACGCTATGTTTAACCCCCCCTCTCCAGCCTGAGGATTTCTTTTCTTTAGGGCGGGTCAGGGAACGAGTTCAGCCACCTCTTGTCCTTTCCACTTTGCCCCCTCCGCTGCAACCTGCGCGACCTCCCGAAAAATTGCTGGAGGTCCTTGCAAGGAGGTCAGTTGATTCCTTTGAGCTGCGGAGCATCGTCCGTCCTGCCGACGTGCAAGAATTATTTTGCTCGTTTCTGGTAACAGGCTAATTGTTTTGGCTTTTATTCATTATAAAAATACTTGCGGATTTTATTTTCGCAGTTGCAGTAAATGAGCTTTGTTTTAATATGCCTGCCGGTATTTTAGGTATTTCTTCTTTCTGAACTCTTTCAATATCGTGAATTTCCTTTCTACCTTCCTATGCTCCAAACTGTAATTTTCATTCCTCTATTTTTTTATTTGCTTGATTTAAGCTGTGGCTATATTTGTTTCGAAGATTTTATATTTTCATTGCCTTGAAATATTAATATTTTGGTAATTCAACTGACGGGATATTAGTAGAATAAGATTATTTTCTACGGTTGTCTTATTTAGCACAAATTATATGCGTGTGTTATCAGGGTCACTTTTGAAATAAGGTAAGTGTAAATTTAATATATAAGCCTTACGGTTTTGAAAATATTTTTTTTTAAATACTTCATTGTCGTTTAATTTTTACCGTAAAAATATACGTTTTTGAGTAGATCCAGATGATAAAGTTTGTAGACTTTTTGTATGTTATAAAATGTGGTTAAGGAATATCAAGAAAGCTATTATCATTCAAATATTATTCTTTGAAGTACATAAAAATATGTTTTTGATGCCCAGATAATTCAGTTATTATTGAATGTGTGTATTTTATATGTAAGTTTATATATCACGTTCGTTAAAATGACATACTTTTTAGTAACATGCCAGAGTTCTTTTTTTTAACGAAGCCTTTACTGTTGATAACCATGCATTCTGCCAGCAATGCGGTGTTTTGTTATTGTATGAAGTACTGCATATTTAGCTGATTTTTATTTTCATACTTCGCACATGTAGCTACATTTTTTTATTTGTGTACCAACGTTTCGTTTATCTCACAAGAAAGAAAGAGTAAGTTGTCTTATGCCGTTGTTGCGGATCAGATTTCAGTAAAAAAAATTGTTATTT
This sequence comes from Clitarchus hookeri, assembly GCA_002778355.1. Taxonomy (NCBI): domain Eukaryota; kingdom Metazoa; phylum Arthropoda; class Insecta; order Phasmatodea; family Phasmatidae; genus Clitarchus; species Clitarchus hookeri. The sequence continues at coordinate 53,777 of NQII01001040.1, forward strand.
TGATGCTTAGCAATATTTTGTTATAAGGTTTAAATTTGGATGAACATTTGTGTGAAATAGAAGTAATTATCATTTCCTCCAAAATACCTATCTTGCAATTACTCGCGGAATGGTTTCTAGATAAAACATTTTGACAAATAAAGAGCGCCTTGTCCAGAAATCAATTTCGTCACAAGTTTATTCTAAAAAAAATTTCAGTATTTTGGATAATACTAATAATTTAGATAAATTGTTTAGGAATAGTAGTCTGCGTTTTTTTCTATGTGACGAGGGTAGCGAAAGTATTTATCTAGCGGTTGAAGAAGTTTAAAGGTCCATGTTATGAACTCTACAGGAATTTATGGAATGGAGATGAAAAGCCATTTTGGAATACCACCTCCACTGCAATCGACCGAAATATAACTAAGGGTCTCTCTAATGCGAGTCAGATACGCCATAGCGTGAGCAAACACGCTCAGTGCTTTAAGACTAACGGCAGATCACTTATGCTCTAACATCATCAAATTTCTACTAAATCCTAGAATATAAATATGGTATCAAATGAACTGTGCGTATTCTTTTATTCTGGGAAGGTTCCACTGTATACGTGTAAGTTGAAACTAACAACTGAACATACTTTCAAGAACTGACGTAATGCTAATAATATACTTTGCAAACGTACCCATAACAATGTTAAGTACTTGGCGTAATTGAGACGAGGTTTCACTTTTCTGAAGAGAGGGCGGCAGCCCCTTCCTCTTTCCCCAGTCCTCAAAGAGCGAGGGAAAGGGTAGAGGAGAAAATTCCGAAGTACAGTAGTCCGACTGTAAAAAATCCTGCAGCCTCTTGTTATTTACTGCTGTGGTACTTTCGCTAGTATGGTGTTAGTGTGCATGTGCCTTGCTACTAGTGTATCACAAGTTCGAATCTCATGCGACAACTTAGGTTATGTTAATGCAAATTCCTTCCTCTACAAAGCTTTTTATTTATTAACTGTAGCACGCTTAGTAAGCACCAACTTAAAAATCTTTTTAGCCACAAATTTGCAAACAGATAAGAGAAAATTTATCGATGGTACCATTATTTCACGTTCGGTTTAATAAAGTGATAACTTGATAAGAATTTCACCAAATAATTTTCTACCCACTCCAAGAATAAATTATTTTAATGATAATTAAAATGTAGCATAACAATTGCTTTCACATGTATTTAGTTGCATGAGAGCATCTATAAACATAATGCTTGAAACTACTTTGTTAAAAAATATTAGGAATTTTGTTGTGTTGTTTGTGTAACTATGTGACACAAAAAAGCACCGTTACTCTTACTAAATGTTTTTTATAACCATGAAAATCTTGCATTACACACAAACTATCCATTGTTGAAACGTTTTCAGGCTAGTCTATAAGTGTCATTTTTATGCAAGCACACACATATTAAACAGTTAATTAATCGTACTACAAAATATAATGTCAGGTAATAATTTCGTCAGATTTTATTTCAAAAATTTAAATTTTTGTTTGTATTTTTAAAAAAATACTTTTCACGTACATTTTAGATGTATCATACTTCATATTTTTATTCGCCCTACGTTTTGTCGTTAAAATGAAACTAGTCCGAGGAAATTTTATTTGCTGAATGTAGAAATAACTATGAAAAATAGTAAGTGCATACACATTGAAATAACTTCGGCCAGTTGTGTACAATGATCAAAGTATTCGTGAAAACTGAAGATCTGGTTTTGTTTGTTTTGTTAATTTCACTGTTAACCGTGTAAATCTGCGACAAATTTTCACACTTCATCATCTCCCACCACAAAAAGAAGAATAGTAACTACGAGAAGGAACATATACACAAACATTTTTGAAGAGTTTTGGATTGTTTGAAATACACACGTCTTTAATTTGTATCGCAGCTAATCGATTTCTACTTAATTTGACTGCAGGCCTACGAAATAGTTTTTGCGTATTCGAAATGCTTCCTACCACCTAGATAATCCAAATTTTCTGGTATAAAAATATTTCTCCGTATTTATAATTTAATGCTAATAAAACGGTCAATTTTATTCATCGTAGGAAAATTTACCGTAACAAATATTTGAAATATATAAATAAACACTTCCTTAGGCACAAAAATGCACCAAAACTAGAGTGACATAATTTATTAATTCGGTACAGGTCACACAACTTGGTTCTGAACCAGAAGTAAAATACATATTTACTTAATTATATTTATCAGTTATCTTAAAAATCTCACATAATTGGTAATTAAGACGTCGTACGCAAACAGCACACTTGAAATAAACATTTGTTGTTATTAAACTCTTGGTTTAAAAAGCGATTGTGGAACTACATATCTGGTAGATATTACACTTTTTTAAAACGTTTGTATTTTGCATCCTAATTATATATCACAGCATTAAGACACATTATTAATATGTTTGCTTATTCATATTATAAAAATGGTTTTATTCCTTGGCAATTAAACCCAAAACGATTATAATTCCAAACAAAATGGTTCACACATAAGCAATACGATGTTTTTCTTACAAATTATAGAAATTATGCTGAAATATATTTACTTTCTCATAAACATTATACAGTTGTGAAATCGATAATGTACGTAGTATTACGTGATAGGGAGGAATGTAAGTACTATAATTTACAAAATCTCAACAATTTTGTTGGACACTCATAATTAAGCCTTTCCAAGAGATACCAAATAAACTTGGTGCTGTAAAGGTTTTTTCTCTGTAGAAAGCAGTGAAGTCAGACTATCCCGGTGAGAATAACATCGGTCCACGCAAGATTTTATCGCGTATAAGAATGTTGTACGAACTGTAATCGCCATGGAAGGAAGTTCCGTGTGGATCTGCGCCTCTAGCCGATGCACAAATCCATCGATCGTCGTCTGTCGCTCTTCTGGCTCTCTAGACGCCATTGAACAAACGCGCGTGCACGGGCGCTTTCCTGTAAACGGGTTACTCATTTTCGCCAATATTATCTTACTGCCATATTTTAAACCTTGGGTTAGTTGTTTTGATTCTAAAATATCATACTTTCTGGTAATCATCCGAACGAAGAAGAGTAAACATTAGATGCATACAAAATTTTGAAAAATAATAGTTCATAATTACAGTTTTATGACGTAACTCACCAAAAGAAGCTCGCATTCATAATAATATATTTTACAGTATATAAGCAAAACTTTACAAATTTCTTAAAGACGCCAGCGAACATGTGCCATTTTTACTCACACATGTTCCACTGGATTAATAGTTTTTAGGGAGAAAATTTATGTATATTCCAAGGAAGACTGTTTAAAAGAACCACGGCGTGTTTTGGCGTTAACTTATTAAGTACATTAATAATAAGTCGTTCGTAAAATAAATATTTTGGGCATACATGTCTTTATTTATTTACATGTATGCCACGTATTTATACCTAGGGTATATAATTTTTAAAGTTTTTATTTCCAGCTGAGAAAATGGCAAAATAGATATGCATGGAATTGTTGAGAACTGAGGTGTCGTTTAAACTAGAATTGATTATCCCATTTCAAAGACAAGAGAGAGAAAAGTTGTTTTTCAAACGCAAAATCTCACGCAGCACTAGCCACACAACTGAAAATGACTTGACGAGTCACTAGCATTGACAGTGGTGCCGGTTGCTATGGCAACCATGTCAGAACTCACGTGTGCAATAAAAACCGCAGCTGTAACCGAAACCCAAATAAATGCCCTGGCTTCAAAGTTCAGCTCCATGACGTTTTAATAGCCCAGAGATAATTTTGCCGGATTGCCTAAAGGAACTACAAAAATATTTGTTGGCATCATTTTCACGTATTTCACAACGACGTCGTGGGGCGCTGACAATATTACGAGCCTAAGAGTTAAACTTGTTAACGCCGAGGCAGCATGAAAACGCATTAATATACAACGCTCTATTTCTGCAAAAAATGTACAACCACTATCCCATAGGTTGTTACGCATTTCCATTTTCATATTATGAATGTTTGGTGAGTAACATGAGTAAATCAGACGAAAATACGTTTAGATTTAACAAAACAAAAAAAAANCATATTATGAATGTTTGGTGAGTAACATGAGTAAATCAGACGAAAATACGTTTAGATTTAACAAAACAAAAAAAAAAGTAATATGTACGTGTGGTGGAAGTGTGAAGTGGGGGGTTGAGGTGGGGATACCTTCTAAACATAACGGCTTACAGTTCTGAAGTTTTAATGAGATATGGGTATTAAATAAATGAAGTTCTCTCCTGAATTATAGCAAATAAAATCGCTTACTCTTCCATGGAATTAATTTAATATAAAGATACACAGGCNCATATTATGAATGTTTGGTGAGTAACATGAGTAAATCAGACGAAAATACGTTTAGATTTAACAAAACAAAAAAAAAGTAATATGTACGTGTGGTGGAAGTGTGAAGTGGGGGGTTGAGGTGGGATACCTTCTAAACATAACGGCTTACAGTTCTGAAGTTTTAATGAGATATGGGTATTAAATAAATTAAGTTCTCTCCTGAATTATAGCAAATAAAATCGCTTACTCTTCCATGGAATTAATTTAATATAAAGATACACAGACTGTTCACGGTAGAGTTGTCGGATATACTTTAACTTTGTATTCTTCTGCATTATGAAAATTTTACTTCTACACAGGTTGAGAATTGAGGGAAATTCCTTTTAGGAAATCCGTATCTAATGAGCTCACTGTAGAAGGGATTACCTAACTACCTTATACGAAAGTTTGTAACAAGGGAAATATCAGCCGCAAAATGCCCTGGTCTTCCAAAGAGGTCACTTTTCAGCTGGTGGTAAAAGGAGATATTCTGTTTATTCGTGTGTTAGAGTTTTTATGTGGCCCAAATTATGACATATACTTGCTCCAGTTAAAATACTATTTTTTTACTTTTATCCACGCCCTCCAATGATGTTTAAAAGGGGAAACAATAATAATTTGTTTGGCATTGAGCGCTTATAAACAAACCAATTTTATTTAAAAAAAAAAGTTAAAGTTACAAATTTAAGATAGAAATAAATATAGCTGTCATCAAAGGAATTTTTAGATTAAGTTGCCACATTTAAATAAATTAAACTTTGTAAGTTAATGTTTTGCTAAATCCAATTTTACGACCAAATATTAAACAACATGTGCACATATATCTTTAAATTTTTCCTCTATTGCGAAAAACAAAGTTTATTCCTACGTAGGTTCTGATAAAATACAAAACGGAAGATTTTACACAATTATATTTAATTTATGTAAATTGCAAATATCCCATTTGTTTAGCCTTCATTTATAAAAAGGTAGAATATCTGGTACACATCCCAATCCAGTAATACCTAGTGGCGAAAAAAAAAATTATTTGCCAAACTACTGGTATTGAGTTTCCCAACCAGATAGAAAAAAACCTTAGCCTTGGGGCTCATCACTTTATTCATGTAACATTAGGATAAAACTAAAATGGTTAGGCACGNTAAATTTTTCCTCTATTGCGAAAAACAAAGTTTATTCCTACGTAGGTTCTGATAAAATACAAATCGGAAGATTTTAAACAATTATATTTAATTTATGTAAATTGCAAATATCCCATTTGTTTAACCTTCATTTATAAAAAGGTAGAATATCTGGTACACATCCCAATCCAGTAATACCTAGTGGTGAAAAAAAAAATAATAGCCAAACTACTGGTATTGAGTTTCCCAACCAGATAGAAAAAAACCTTAGCCTTGGGGCTGATCACTTTATTCATGTAACATTAGGATAAAACTAAAATGGTTAGGCATGTAAATGTGTTACTAACATGCGAATTCATTCTCTGGTGTAGATATGTAAGAGAAGAAGTACTATCTTCAGTGGCCAATAATTTAAACATTACAATCGCAATACGTCAAGTGTTAAGAACTATTTTCATAAATCCGCTTCCAATTTAACTAAAAGCCTTCCTGCTAGTGTGTATTGTAGCATGCATGCAATTATGGGCAGTGATTTTTCAAAGGTTAGTTTCAAAAGTACTCACTTTATCGTTAACAGCGTATAGTTATTTTCCCCTTGGGNATCGCAATACGTCAAGTGTTAAGAACTATTTTCATAAATCCGCTTCCAATTTAACTAAAAGCCTTCCTGCTAGTGTATATTGTAGCATGCATGCAATTATGGGCAGTGATTTTTCAAAGGTTAGTTTTAGTTTCAAAAGTACTCACTTTATCGTTAACAGCCTATAGTTATTTTCCCCTTGCGAAGTCTTGATAGTCTTGATAGTTATTTTACCCTTGGGAAAATAACTATCAAGACTGAGAAGAAACCACATACAAACAATTGTAACCAGACTTTCTACTTTTATGCGAGATGTACCATTCGTAAGTGGTTAGCCGCTGGCTTCCATCTCCTGAGGTAGCGGTTCGATTCCAAAACGCGGAGGGGCAAAACTTTTTAGGAAGGACATTTTTCACTTGAGGAGTTTGGTGGACACTGCTGTGGTGTAGGGTTTTCTCTGGACACTTCCATTTCCTCCCCCGTATATATTCCGTCGTTACTTCATCACCTCAGCCATACTTCGGGCTGGCCCTCAGGTAGGGCAAACTGCCCCAACTAGCGTCGTGCAGATTTTAACTTCTACTTACTACGTACATGAGTTCCGTGAGACTATAGAGCAATATGATCAAATTTTATAATTTTAAAGTCCCTGCTCAGTGTTAGTGGAGGCTATAAAATTACTCTAACTAACCTGGGATTGGGACCGAAAATTCCCAAAAAACCTCGGTGGACCCTGGAACCCTAGGAATTTGGTTAGCTTCGAGATACATTAGTTCACAGGGCTTTCAGCGGGAAGGAAAAATATCTATCCGGTAACTAAATATCTCAAGCTTCAGGCGTAAAATGAACTTGTAAAGTCTAATTCATCCATGCAGTGATTTGTAGACAGCCGAATAATTATAGCGCTGTCTTAACGTTACTTCTCACTCTTTCTTACAAACACGATAAAAATAAGGTACCTTTTCTAATGAACCACCACCAATCACATTTTATTTTTGTGAATTTATATAACTATAGTTTTATATACACCGTGTATCTGTGCTAATGCCAGGAACAAAAATCATTGTTTAATGTGACCGTAAAGTGACCACCGTATTGGGCTGAGCAAGACACATTCGAAGTAATAGGATTCCGAGTTTGAGTTCCAGGTAATTCTTGGATGTGTGTCGTTTTCATATCTATCTTTGCAGTAGTGGTGAATTAAGGAGGCCCACAATTAGCCTTCTGGCATAAAGTACAGGTATTATTAAAAATCGATTAAAAAACGTTTCCACGTGTGATGAAAGCCAGCAATAATCTGTAGAGATCTGAAAAATTAAGTTATTATTTGGCACCACACTAGACTTCACGGTGTCGTAAATACTAGACCCGTAGTAATTTGTTCACTGACTGCTGCCTAGGTGTGAAGTACTGCATATTATTGGGACAAGCCATTTGGAAGTGTTTATTCATTGAAAAAGATTTAGTCAGTATTTATTTTCTCTGGTCCAATGATTAAACATTCTGCAAAAGCATGCGTGCCTTAACTATAACCTACCACCGAAAAATAACAGGAATATTGCAGGTCTATAATAATTTGTAATTTCACTCTCTGATACAATACTTCATATGCGCCTGAAATAACACAAACGTGTCATTTGTGCAGTTGTGATTACTGTTTATTTGCCTTTATTTTTAAATTTACCTGCTTTCCAGAGTTCCACACAATAAAATTACCTGTTTGTTTTTGAAGCCATTTCTTTTCTCCGCTGGATAAGATAGCGCATTGACTTAACAGCGTTACTGGTACAGTCAAACACCCGAATTCTGGCAACGTTCTGCTAAAAGTGAGCACGCAACAGCGGCACAAAATGGCTGAAAAACGCAACTAACTGCAAGTAGTTTAAAGGAAATCGATGAAATTTCCAAGCCGCAGCTGCAAGTCATATACATAAATTTCCTAAGCTAAAACTACAATGTACTTTACTAACTTTCATTATTCACAAGCACTTTATTTTTCCGGAGAACTGACAATTGCGAACAAAACCAAAATTTGGTCAACTCCGCGTTACTTATTCTCCAACACCGCCATAAAATTACGAGTATAAAACTGAAATGAGAGTTTTTTTTCCTTTGAAAAATAAATCGGTGCAGCAACCATAATAATAAGCCCTGCTTTAAAGAGTTTTTATTTGCATACTATTATACGCGAAAGCCAAAAATAGCAGGCCATTTCAAGGCCATGCAATTTTTGGAGGTGATTATTTCGGGAGGTGTTCGCTTGTAGGAGATGTAAAACCGCTTGGTATAAATAAACGGCAATACAGCCAGCAGTAATCGAGCCCACGACCTGCCTGAAGCAAATAAGATACTCCGCCGCGCCTCAACACGCTTGGCACAGGCTACTTGTTTAACCATACAACCTTACAACTTTTATATGAGGTAGTAACAATAACTTTAATTTCCTCACTCAGAACGTGCTAAGATAACTGGTTTTTTCTTCAAAGCTGTTGATCTCACTGCGTTTGCATGCATGAAAAAAAAATGAAAAAAAAAATGATACGAAACTTGACATACAACACAGAGTTAATATTTTTCTATAAATGGCCACGGTGACTCCAATATACTGCAAAAAAAAATTCTAGCTACATTACTATTAATTTTGACCCTCGATTTCCTTATAGTAGTCGACACCAGGCATATATTCNAAAAAAAATTCTAGCTACATTACTATTAATTTTGACCCTCGATTTCCTTATAGTAGTCGACACCAGGCATATATTCTTCTTTTTCTTTCTTCGTGAATAATCTACGTAGGTTTTTTAATTCCTTTCCTCAACTGTTTATTGTAACGGTGAGTGTGAGCGGAATTATTAAAAGCTTANTCTACGTAGGTTTTTTAATTCCTTTCCTCAACTGTTTATTGTAACGGTGAGTGTGAGCGGAATTATTAAAAGCTTGGTGGGCAGGCGGCAGGGGGTGCAAGGTGGCGGAGGCTAGTCCGTGGTACGGCGTCTCTCCGCAAGGGGGATGCAGGCCGTCTTGGCAGACGTCGGACGTCCCGCCGCCAGATCTGCCAGACGGCCCCCGGGAAAACGTCTCCGGCACGCTTCCCACTCTGTGATACCGCCCTTGCGATTGGCGGGAGAANGAAGTCTTGATAGTCTTGATAGTTATTTTACCCTTGGGAAAATAACTATCAAGACTGAGAAGAAACCACATACAAACAATTGTAACCAGACTTTCTACTTTTATGCGAGATGTACCATTCGTAAGTGGTTAGCCGCTGGCTTCCATCTCCTGAGGTAGCGGTTCGATTCCAAAACGCGGAGGGGCAAAACTTTTTAGGAAGGACATTTTTCACTTGAGGAGTTTGGTGGACACTGCTGTGGTGTAGGGTTTTCTGTAGACAATTCCATTTCCTCCCCCGTATATATTCCGTCGTTACTCCATCACCTCGGCCATACTTCGGGCTGGCCCTCGGGTAGGGCAAACTGCCCCAACTAGCGTCGTGCAGATTTTAACTTCTACTTACGTACATGAGTTCCGTGAGACTATAGAGTAATATGATAAAATTTTATAATTTTAAAGTCCCTGCTCAGTGTTAGTGGATGCTATAAAATTACTCTAACTAACCTGGGATTGGGACCGAAAATTCCCAAAAAACCTCGGTGGACCCTGGAACCCTCGGAATTTGGTTAGCTTCCAGATACATTAGTTCACAGGGCTTTCAGCGGGAAGGTAAAAATATCGATACGGTAACTAAATATCTCAAGCTTCAGGCGTAAAATGCACTTGTAAAGTCTAATTCATCCATGCAGTGATTTGTAGACCGCCGACTAATTATAGCGCTGTTTTAACGTTACGTCTCACTCTTTCTTACAAACACGAAAAAAGTAAGGTACCTTTTCTAATGAACCACCACCAATCACATTTTATTTTTGTGAATTTATATAACTATAGTTTTATATACNTAAGGTACCTTTTCTAATGAACCACCACCAATCACATTTTATTTTTGTGAATTTATATAACTATAGTTTTATATACACCGTGTATCTGTGCTAATGCCAGGAACAAAAATCATTGTTTAATGTGACCGTAAAGTGACAACCGTATTGGGCTGAGTAAGACACATTCGAAGTAATAGGATTCCGAGTTTGAGTTCCAGGTAATTCTTGGATGTGTGTCGTTTTCATATCTATCTTTGCAGTAGTGGTGAATTAAGGAGGCCCACAATTAGCCTTCTGGCATAAAGTACAGGTATTATTAAAAATCGATTAAAAAACGTTTCCACGTGTGATGAAAGCCAGCAATAATCTGTAGAGATCTGAAAAATTAAGTTATTATTTGGCACCACACTAGACTTCACNCGTGTGATGAAAGCCAGCAATAATCTGTAGAGATCTGAAAAATTAAGTTATTATTTGGCACCACACTAGACTTCATGGTGTCGTAAATACTAGACCCGTAGTAATTTGTTCACTGACTGCTGCCTAGGTGTGAAGTACTGCATATTATTGGGACAAGCCATTTGGAAGTGTTTATTCATTGAAAAAGATTTAGTCAGTATTTATTTTCTCTGGTCCAATGATTAAACATTCTGCAAAAGCATGCGTGCCTTAACTATAACCTACCACCGAAAAATAACAGGAATATTGCAGGTCTATAATAATTTGTAATTTCACTCTCTGATACAATACTTCATATGCGCCTGAAATAACACAAACGTGTCATTTGTGCAGTTGTGATTTCTGTTTACTTGCCTTTATTTTTAAATTTACCTGCTTTCCAGAGTTCCACACAATAAAATTACCTGTTTGTTTTTGAAGCCATTTCTTTTCTCCNTTTTTAAATTTACCTGCTTTCCAGAGTTCCACACAATAAAATTACCTGTTTGTTTTTGAAGCCATTTCTTTTCTCCGCTGGATAAGATAGCGCATTGACTTAACAGCGTTACTGGTACAGTCAAACACCCGAATTCTGGCAACGTTCTGCTAAAAGTGAGCACGCAACAGCGGCACAAAATGGCTGAAAAACGCAACTAACTGCAAGTAGTTTAAAGGAAATCGATGAAATTTCCAAGCCGCAGCTGCAAGTCATATACATAAATTTCCTAAGCTAAAACTACAATGTACTTTACTAACTTTCATTATTCACAAGCACTTTATTTTTCCGGAGAACTGACAATTGCNAAGCTAAAACTACAATGTACTTTACTAACTTTCATTATTCACAAGCACTTTATTTTTCCGGAGAACTGACAATTGTGAACAAAACAAAAATTTGGTCAACTCCGCGTTACTTATTCTCCAACACCGCCATAAAATTACGAGTATAAAACTGAAATGAGAGTTTTTTTTCCTTTGAAAAATAAATCGGTGCAGCAACCATAATAATAAGCCCNTACGAGTATAAAACTGAAATGAGAGTTTTTTTTCCTTTGAAAAATAAATCGGTGCAGCAACCATAATAATAAGCCCTGCTTTAAAGAGTTTTTATTTGCATACTATTATACGCGAAAGCCAAAAATAGCAGGCCATTTCNTAATAATAAGCCCTGCTTTAAAGAGTTTTTATTTGCATACTATTATACGCGAAAGCCAAAAATAGCAGGCCATTTGAAGGCCATGCAATTTTTGGAGGTAATGATTTCGGGAGGTGTTCGCTTGTAGGAGATGTAAAACCGCTTGGTATAAATAAACGGCAATACAGCCAGCAGTAATCGAGCCCACGACCTGCCTGAAGCAAATAAGATACTCTGNATAAACGGCAATACAGCCAGCAGTAATCGAGCCCACGACCTGCCTGAAGCAAATAAGATACTCTGCCGCGCCTCAACACGCTTGGCACAGGCTACTTGTTTAACCATACAACCTTACAACTTTTATATGAGGTAGTAACAATAACTTTAATTTCCTCACTCAGAACGTGCTAAGATAACTGGTTTTTTCTTCAAAGCTGTTGATCTCACTGCGTTTGCATGCATGAAAAAAAAATGAAAAAAATGATACGAAACTTGACATACAACACAGAGTTAATATTTTTCTATAAATGGCCACGGTGACTCCAATATACTGGGAAAAAAAATTCTAGCTACATTACTATTAATTTTGACCCTCGATTTCCTTATAGTAGTCGACACCAGGCATATATTCTTCTTTTTCTTTCTTCGTGAATAATCTACGTAGGTTTTTTAATTCCTTTCCTCAACTGTTTATTGTAACGGTGAGTGTGAGCGGAATTATTAAAAGCTTAAGTGCAGACGGCAGGGGGTGCAAGGTGGCGGAGGCTAGTCCGTGGTACGGCGTCTCTCCGCAGGGGGGATGCCGGCCGTCTTGGCAGACGTCGGACGTCCCGCCGCCAGATCTGCCAGACGGCCCCCGGGAAAACGTCTCCGGCACGCTTCCCACTCTGTGATACCGCCCTTGCGATTGGCGGGAGAAAAAGGTTTCTGTCTCCTAGCGCATAAGGTTATATTCAAGTTAAATATTCCGCTGATATAAATGTGTCAAGAAAACCGCGTTCACTTCAGATAACAAGCATGGGTCGAATGGAATTTTGTCTAGATCCACCGAGGAGAAAAATATTTTGTAGGGAAGTGACCCTGCCAAATTTTTTCTAGTCCCGACTAAATTGTATCTCAGTGAGAACAAACGTTCAGTGACCACAACAGAGTGGAGTCCAGTGGAGTGGAGAGATTTGGGCTGCTCTTAGTAGCGAGGTCTTGGGAGCCGATGTGGGTGGCATGAGGTGAGTATGGAGCAGCGCCTGAATGTAAGGGTGGGGGAAACTGGAGATCCCCTAGAAAACCCTCCAACCAGTGGCATCGTCCGGCACGATTCCCACATGCGAAAATCCGGGAGTGACCCCGTCGGGAATCGAACCTGGTTCTCGAGTAGTCTAACCATTACACCACCGCGGTCCCACCACAACATAAATAAACAAGGTATATGCCAACAAAATATTTTCTAGCTGCAAAAAATATGTTATATATACAATATATACATACATATTTCAGAGAAGTTTGATGATGAAACATCGAATTAATGCGACGTTTTCTACTGCTCAACCACTTCAAAGTTATTGAAATAAACCTGACCTTGAGTATGATATAGCAGATAATAAAATGGCAATTACTGCTGCTCATCAGAATGATACGCTTTTTTTTCATATACTAAGTAATTGTAAATCTTCCCCTGGCAGAAACGCTTTTAAAATCATTTCAGCAATATTTTTGGAGAATACCAACAAACAAACATTTGCGTGAACAGGAGAAAGAAAAAGCTGGACAGAAATGTTTAGCTTGGGCAGCATTCTTCTTGCGGAATTCGCAAAACTTTCATGTAACAGTAACCTTTATGTTTTTATTTTGAATACTGTTTCCCAAAAAAAATGTCGTAGGTACGTCAAAAATTCTAAGTTTAAGCAGATAAGAAAAGGAGTTTTGAGTTTGTTTTTAACNAAAAAAAATGTCGTAGGTACGTCAAAAATTCTAAGTTTAAGCAGATAAGAAAAGGAGTTTTGAGTTTGTTTTTAACGCATTGTTATGCACAGTGAGGTACAGTACGACTGAAACTGCTGATTACAGTGGGGGCCCTGAGCGGCTTTGGGAACCGGTTCGGCAAGGAACGTCACAGGCCCAAGCGTCCCGCCAGGCGAATGTGAAGTGTTACTGAGCACGTGAACACGACCCCTTAGGCAGTTATCTCTGCACGTCTCATATCCGAAGCAAATGGTAAGTTTCGATTTTATTCTGGCGTTCACATACTAGATCGCTAACTTATACCACAAATAACTAGTATCGTACTAAGTTTTTGACTTCGTACAGTGAGGACAATTATGTTTTAAAATGAGTAATTTGGGACCTGTTTACTATGCACAATCTTGGGGAATCTTGTCACTAAAAAAAAANAATTATGTATTAAAATGAGTAATTTGGGACCTGTTTACTATGCACAATCTTGGGGAATCTTGTCACTAAAAAAAAGGTTTATTGGCAAAGAGTAAGTTGTGGTGGAATAATTGGTCTAAAAATATGGAACAGTAATGCAGTTANAAAAAAAAGGTTTATTGGCAAAGAGTAAGTTGTGGTGGAATAATTGGTCTAAAAATGTGGAACAGTAATGCAGTTAGGTTCTCTTCTTTCAGCATGCTCAATTTTAAGGCGTCTTTAGTTATAAGCGTTAATGGTAACTATTTTCCACACGTGCGTTTAGTTATTTTAGTTTCAAAAGTTTTGCTTAATTTTTTTGCAAAATAATTACTATTTACATTTAATTATACACTTATAAAATAAATGCCATTCAATGATGCACAGAATAAAATTTATATTGTTACAACCAAATTATAAAACAATGATTTTCGTTGTTTCTAGAATTATTATCTCGTCATTTCTGATACAAAAGTGTTAAGCTACAAACCTTATTTGGTTTTCTGTAAACAAAAAAAAANAATTATTATCTCGTCATTTCTGATACAAAAGTGTTAAGCTACAAACCTTATTTGGTTTTCTGTAAACAAAAAAAAATATTAAAATTGATATTTACGAGAAATTTAATTTCATTGCTTTAAACCTACTTTAACACTAATCAAATAAAAGTAATACATTTGTATCTGAATGTAGTTATATATTCATTTACATGCCTTCGTACTTTATTTTAATTCCGGCAGATTAATAAGGAATGCAAATACTTAGGCTTTTATTAAATTTTTTTTTATTATATTTCTCGAATAATCTTACTGGTAGAAAAATATTTAATACATAGTGTTTTTATTAGGGGCACAATAATATCTTATTAATTTAAAAATAAGCCAAAACTAATAATGCTACTTATTTGCTGCGTAATATTTGGGATAAATTTGTTTTTAAATACCAAATATTAGAAAGGTCCTTTAGCCTAAGATAAATCAGTTGCTTAATATAAGTATAAGCAGGTATACTCACCCCTTATATATCATAACTATTAAGGTAAATCAACTGAACAATAATGACTACTTATTTTGTATATATTATTTATTATCAATATATATAATCATATAAAAATATTAACTCTGCGGCACATACACGCGGGTTTGCATGTAAACAATCGCTAAATAAACCCCTTCATTTGAGTTCATTCTTGGCTTCGTGTAATCCGTAGGCCTAAAACTGTCTTTAAAATATGTTCGTCTGCCACAATACGCTTAAAGAAAAAGACTGTTTGGCGGCTCTTAAATTAAACGTAGAATATTTGGCTATATCTTATTAATCTATTGTAGTTTCTTAAAATATAGAGTTAATTAAATAATTTTATACACCTGTTCAGTTCTACTAAATACGTAAATTAATACAATAATTTATATATCTGGTTCAGTATCATTAAATATGTAAATCCCTACAATTATAAAAAACACAAAACATTTCAGATTTAACTGATGCAAAAATAAAATTTGACTCGTCCGTTCTNAATTATTATCTTGTCATTTCTGATACAAAAGTGTTAAGCTACAAACCTTATTTGGTTTTCTGTAAACAAAAAAAATATTAAAATTGATGTGTACGAGAAATTTAATTTCATTCCTTTAAACCTACTTTACAACTAATTAAATAAAATTAATACATTTGTATCTGAATGTAGTTATATACTCATTTACATGCCTTCGTACTTTATTTTAATTCCGGCAGATTAAATAAGGAATGCAAATACTTAGGCTTTTATTAAATTATAATTTTTTATTATATTTCTCGAATAATCTTACTGGTAGAAAAATATTTAATACATAGTGTTTTTATTAGGGGGACAATAATATCGTATTAATTTAAAAATAAGCCAAAACTAATAATGCTACTTATTTGCTGCGCAATATTTGGGATAAATTTGTTTTTAAATACCAAATATTAGAAAGGTCCTTTAGCCTAAGATAAATCAGTTGCTTAATATAAGTATAAGCAGGTATACTCACCCCTCATGTATCACAACTGTTAAGGTAAATCAACTGAACAATAATGACTACTTATTTTGTTTATATTATTTATTATCAATATATATATAATCATATAACAATATTAACTCTGCGGCACATACACGTGGGTTTGCATGTAAACAAACGCTAAATAAACCCCTTCATTTTAGTTCATTCTTGGCTACGTGTAATCCGTAGGCCTAAAACCGTCTTTAAAATATGTTTGTCTGCCACAATACGCTTAAAGAAAAAGACTGTTTGGCGGCCCTTAAATTAAACGTAGAGTATTTGGCTATATCTTATTAATCTATTGTAGTTTCATAAAATATAGAGTTAATTAAATAATTTTATACACCTGTTCAGTTCTACTAAATACGTAAATTAATACAATAATTTATATATCTGGTTCAGTATCATTAAATATGTGANTTATATATCTGGTTCAGTATCATTAAATATGTGAATCCCTACAATTATAAAAAACACAAAACATTTCAGATTTAACTGATGCAAAAATAAAATTTGACTCGTCCGTTCTGCAGTGATAGCAGGTCATTCGAACAGTGGACATAGTCTGCGTGGATTTTAGGGCCGTTAATTAAATGGTCCTACTCTACACCTATAAGAACAAAGTGTGAAGTCTATTCGCGGCTTCTTCACACTTTTCGAATCAAACCATTGGAAAAAAACCCCCTGTATGACATGTTGACATGTTTGGTTATTTATTAAATATGTCATATATCTCAAGCGCTTTATACTTGTGTTAACATAAATATATCTTATTTGTAGTAATGAACTTTAACTTTTACTTATATATTATTCATAAGTGTTAATTTTTTATTTATAACTAATATTAATAAAGACAGAGAGAAAATTGATGTGTTGGTAATGCCTAGTAAGAAATAGTTCTTATGCAAAATATTATTACACTGAGCGCGCACGAATGCGGTGCGTTGGTTCTCTGGTTTGTATGAGGCGAAGGAATATCCTGGAGGTAGAACTTTAGAAGGGCTTCAGAAATGTTGTAAGTAACCGTGAATGGAGTATGAAAGTCACTATAAAAATATTTTTTGTGTACTCCCTTGACTGCGAATAAAGTTTTTAACCAATGTACTCTATGGAGATGATACCACATATCAGGGTGAAAAAATAGGAATATTTACCGTCCCTACAAATTTGCGAACTTTCCTACATATGTTATTATTTTCTGAGTAAGTGCATGAACGCTGCCGTGGGTGTGTGGAAAAGAATTTCACCACTCGCGTGTTCTCACCGTGCGTACACACTCGCGTGGTAAATTCGCGAATGACTTCTCGAACAAGAGTGTATAAGAATGACAGGGGACCAATTTAGCCCCTGGTCTTCGCAGATCGGGGACGGAACACGGGCGTCTAGTGGCGCCACCAGCCGTGCAACGCCGGCCGCCGGTGCAAGGGCGTCTCCCGCGTGCTAGGACGGCGTCGCCGGCGAGCCTTTCCCTACCCGAGCGTCCCCTCAACCCCCAGCCCTCCACGCGCTGTTTCCTTGTAGCAATGTATATCACCTATTTTTTTATCATCTCTGCAAAAACAACTTGAAAAATTATTATTATTTATTAGAATATTATTTTTCAATTTATAAATTATAATACTAGAAAGTGCTTTAAATTTAATATAATTATAAAAATTTTTAATACCATAGAATAAAAGTATATACACTGAAGAGCCAAAAAAACTGGTATAGGCGTGCGTATGCAAATAACAGAGGTATGGAACCAATCAGAGTAACGCGATGCTGTCGGCAGCTAGATCGGTTACTGCTGCTACAATTGCAGGTTATCAGGATTTAAGTGAGTTTGAACGTGGTGTTATAGTCGGCGCACGAGAGATGGGACATAGCATCTCCGAGGTAGCGATAACATTTGGATGTTCGCGTACGACCATTTCACGAGTGTACCGTGAATATCGGGAATACGGTAAAACATCACATCTTCGACATCGCTGCGGCCGGAAAAAGATCGTGTAAGAACGGGACAAACGACGACTGACGAGAATCATTAAACGTGACAGACGTGTAACCCTTTCTCAAATTGGAGCAGTTTGGATTTGTGGACTGCCCTGCAGGATTCATGGTGTGGATTGCCTCCTGCATACCTTCAGACATTATTCGAGTCCATGCCACGTCGTCTTGCGGCACTTCTGCGTGCCAGTTAGGCAGGTGTACCCGTTTTTTGGCTCTTCGGNACCAGTTTTTTTGGCTCTTCAGTGTATATATTAATGACGGGAAGTATACATCCAGTGACCTGAGAACGCGTTAAGAGGGCATGGAACATATTATACAGAGATTATTACACGTCAGTCATCACGAGAGACTTTAATTTTTGATTGTTATTTCGGGAATATGCATTGTTCAGTGTATGAGAAGGCCTTCGTTCATTCACATTCATTTGGCACCGCTTCCTTCAGTGGAGTGAAATGTAGGCATACTAGTTCATCGCGTACGAGGGAAAAGAATCACTCTGGAGAAATATTTATTCACAAAGTTGCCAAAACCACTTATCTAGTATTAACATCTACAGGGTTTTGTAAATTGGCTTCTAAAGAAGTGTAGACATCAATTGACCTGTTTTTATCGATTATTTATGTCCCCACTATTATGGGCGTTGTATAGCGAAAAAAAATTATTTATAATTTTTTATAAATATTATTAGTGTTATAAGCATTAATCTGTTATGTTTTTCTTAAAATAAATAACACATTTCGAATGGTATTTACATATAAGTAAGAACCAAATATTTATTTTTTTTAACACACAAATAAAATAAACCAAATCGTTTACAAAAAAAATTAAGCAATGAAAACTGAAAGGTATATAATATTGATTCATTTCACGATGTGCTCGGCAGATTTATTTGACAAGACTTCGGGAACCGCCATACATCTTTATTTGCAAAGAAATAATCTCATATTTTAAAGTAGATCACTGAAAATTTTTCCTTTCAAAATTATATTATCAATTGTTTTCACATTAAATAATACCTACTTATTTAAATTAATAGTTTTGACAAAATATGGGATAAAAATAGTGTTTGTCATACAACATATTTAAATTTATTTCAAATGAAATTATAGTTAATTTAAATACACATAAATGCATATATACAAAAAAATCTTTCAAACCTGCTTTTGAAAAAACCAACTCTTCCTGTAACTACATATTTTATAACGCTGAAAATTAAGAAATGTTGTCCTATATTTTCAATTATAATAATAAAATTAATGCATTAACTATTGGGAACTGAATAATTTTCATATGCATATTGAACCAGAAAATGTAATGCTAAAATATTTGCATTTGAACACATTTCNTAAAAAATTAAAATCTCAAACTTAGCAAGGTCCCAAAAGTATTCAAATGAATATTATATAACAAACACATCAAATAATAATTTCGTATAATGTTTGTAGTGCTTTGCCATTCATTGTGGTAAATAATCCATTTTATCGTTAAAAGACCTCCTGGAATTGACAACTACGTCAGCATGACGCAAAGTATAATACGCTTAATTTAATATACGCAAATGTAAAATATAATGAGAAAAAATTCAACACCGGAGAAGTAGCGCAGTGAAATATTCCCTGGTGAATAATTTATACATTTGTTTATAGTTTCAATCATTTAAAAATAGTAATAAATATTTTCATGGATTATTTATATTTTTTATGTTTCATAGAACGGAAAATTTTCCGACCGGTGAATTCAGGTTACCAAACCATACGTGCTTGGTTATGAACATTCGCAGTACCTCTTATCATAGGTTCCAATTGCGTATACTGAGTATATATAGTTATGAACCAACCCTATAGTATACCTTACTATAGTTCATCACTCACAACTGGGAGTCACTTTTATGCGGCGAGGAGGAAAATAAAAAAGTTTCCTGGTAGAGCGTGCCGGTCCGGTGAACTGTGTGCCAGACTTCGGAGTCCTTGATTTACTCAAGCCGTTGTGATAAGTCCATTTAGGCACTATAATTATTTTTAATAAAAACTGTTTTTACTCTTGTCATTTTGCTTTCATCAAGGAGTTCTTATTATCTGAGGCCATTTCCTTGGCATGTCATGCGAACTGTGGTCCGATATCAAATGTAACACGAACGTAGAAGCGTTTCTTTTATAACCGATCACAAAATGATTTTCGAATTTTTCCAGTCACCATTCCAGAACATTTTCCGTCATTATTCGGCATTTCGGTAACGAGTCAATTGGAAGACGGCTGTAAACAGGGGGTTGGTGTTTCCGGAAGTGAACACGCATTATGAATGCTCTTTATGACAATTATTTTGCGTGAACTAGATTATATAGTGATAAGTAATTTATTTTGAACTATAGAGCCGTTATTTTACACACAAAGGGTCTACTTTTACGTCACGTACCAACTTTATAAATCTAATAATAAATACTTTATAATCATGAGATTATAAAATATAGGTCCTAATCGAATTGCAAATAAATCATACATAATAATGAAATAAGATAATCATATTATAAACTAAAATTACATACGTTAAATTAAATTACATAGAAATTAAAAAGTAAAGTTATTAAAATTGTCAAAAATAATTAATTTTAAAAGATAATAATATACGATACATTAAAACTGTAGTATACAACTGTAATACAATTTGTGTACTTTATATCAATAATATGTAAATTGCATAAAACATACATCGCATTAAATTTCCTCAGTTTTCGTTAAATGAACATATTAAACTCATAAATACTGCTTCTTAGTAAACATATTTTATTACATATTTTTATAAATGATAAGGTTTTTATTTTAATTTGTTGCATTAGTTTAAATAGTTAAAATAATTTTTTTATTAATTATTTTAACAATAAGTTACTATTGAATTAAGTGCGATAAATGGGTAGTAAGTAATAAGTCAACAATAATTAACACATAGTAAGTTAATAACTATAAGAACTATTTGATAAACAAAAATTTTGAAAACAGAAGTAAAAGCAAAAAGTTACAAATACTTCATACATATATCATTATAAATATTTAAGTATATATAAATTAAACTATAGTTTATCGGGTCACAGTTCATAACTGAGTGACAAATGAAATATATTTTATTAAATAAAACGATATACCATAATTAAAAGTAAAATATTTATTTATTAAAACATATTTCAAAAATACGAATGTTTTTAATAAACATAAAGATTTTTCTACAAATATATAATTATACCATAATAATGATAATTAAATACTAATGTAAGTTGGTTAAATATAAATTTGTGACTAGTGAAAATAATAGAAATGTAGAGGCAATACGTAATGTTATTTTAGTAAATTAGTAATACATTTTGATATGAGAGCTAAAATATAAATTAAATAACAAGTAGAAAATAATTAATAATCGAATTATTATGTTACATGTCAATATTAGTTATAATAAATCATACATATACAATATATATATGACTTGCTTATTTATGACGCGTGATATTTAAAGTATTACATCTCATGTTCAATACGCATAACAATTAAATTGGCATAATTTTATTCTAACAGCAATTGATCGAATACAGTGCCAACAGTTTCTCCGCCGCGGGGGGTTTACCAACATAAATTGATTGTGAATAATCCCAACCGGAGATCTCCTACACGAGTTTGGAAACTGGACTCCCCTCCCCCCCCCCNCCCCCCCCTGATGTTTGCGATGAAATCAGTTGCTCCGACACAAAAACAAATATTTCAAAAAGAAGCCACCGACGCCTCTTGTTTACAAAATATATTTGCCAACCAGCACAAAGCGGTAAAGTAAAACGAATAAAAATGTGTTGTTTTTTTTTACTTGTCTGCTTCGAAATTCTTCCCACAGTTAACAGCAAACATTTTTATTCATTTTTAAAGGGAAGATTCTCGTGTTGTGTAAGCATTTAGATGCTTCAAAGTAAAACAGTTTGATCGAAGTTGTTGCACTCAGCGAAGTATGTTGTTGCAAGACGCAAGAGGGGCGTATTCGAATTCGTGAGGACTGATAGTCTTAATAAAAATAGAAGGACTAAATTAGTTTTTTAACATATTCATAAAGCTATTATTTACAAAGTTAAACAAATTATCTACAATATTACTCGTGTTATTCTCAGTGAGCCCAATATATAATGTACATCCAATTCTAATTGAAGTCTTTATCGATGTCTCTATATTGGTTAGTTACTTAATTCACGGTCATTATTTACACATATTCAAACTCTATATTGCCATAATTTTGAAATTTCTTACGCTCANAGTTACTTAATTCACGGTCATTATTTACACATATTCAAACTCTATATTGCCATAATTTTGAAATTTCTTACGCTCACGCATCCAGTTCAGTAGTCCCGCCTGCCAGTCTCACTCTCCACTGCACCGATGCTCGCAGTCCACAGACTTCACTCCCGCTGGACACTGACGCCGCCACTCGACGCTCTGCTGGCTCGTCGTCTTCACTGTCTTCGCACTTCTGTCGCTTAAGGTCGCACAATCCTCCTAACTCTTAAACTGTCTGGCTCGGAGGCCCGTCGTGGCTTAAGTAGTGTCGCGATCTAAAAGGTTCCCTGCACCTCGAGTCTCACTGAGAGAGCCTAGGGCAATGACCAGAACATTCTTTCACAGATAACCCGAGAAATTCAATTTGCTGAAAGGTCAGGAGCGCACAAGACCCGATAGGCTTATCTGACATACGCAGTGGCTCGCCTTTGTACATCTCCGCGCGCTCCTCAGGTTTCTAGTCTTGCCTTTCGCTCGCTTGAGCGGGGCAAGGCAAGGGAAGTGACGCAGAGCAGCGAACGTGTAAAAATATATTAAACTTATTAACATTTATTTTGCATAAGAAAATTTGCTTCTAAAAAATTATTTAAAAATTCTTGTATTATTTGAATAAAATTTGTACTTGGCCAGAATAAGAATTCATCATAAGCCCAACCATTTTAATTCCTTAAGCGATATTCTAAAAATATGTGATCTAAAAATGCATGCAAGTATATCAGTTTTGAAGGCGCTGTTTTAAAACATTATCTTCCATAAATTGTAAGAGATATTCTGTTTCTGTAGAACAAAAACCGAATTAANAGTTACTTAATTCACGGTCATTATTTACACATATTCAAACTCTATATTGCCATAATTTTGAAATTTCTTACGCTCGCGCATCCAGTTCAGTAGTCCCGCCTGCCAGTCTCACTCTCCACTGCACCGATGCTCGCAGTCCGCAGACTTCACTCCCGCTGGACACTGACGCCGCCACTCGTCGCTCTGCTGGCTCGTCGTCTTCGCTGTCTTCGCACTTCTGTCGCTTAAGGTCGCACAATCCTCCTAACTCTTAAACTGTCTGGCTCGGAGGCCCGTCGTGGCTTAAGTAGTGTCGCGATCTAAAAGGTTCCCTGCACCTCGAGTCTCACTGAGAGAGCCTAGGGCAATGACCAGAACATTCTTTCACAGATAACCCGAGAAATTCAATTTGCTGAAAGGTCAGGAGCGCACAAGACCCGATAGGCTTATCTGACATACGCAGTGGCTCGCCTTTGTACATCTCCGCGCGCTCCTCAGGTTTCTAGTCTTGCCTTTCGCTCGTTTGAGGGGGGCAAGGCAAGGGAAGTGACGCAGAGCAGCGAACGTGTAAAAATATATTAAACTTATTAACATTTATTTGGCATAAGAAAATTTGCTTCTAAAAAATTATTTAAAAATTCTTGTATTATTTGAATAAAATTTGTACTTGGCCAGAATAAGAATTCATCATAAGCCCAACCATTTTAATTCCTTAAGCGATATTCTAAAAATATGTGATCTAAAAATCCATGCAAGTATATCAGTTTTGAAAGGCGCTGTTTTAAAACATTATCTTCCATAAATTGTAAGAGATATTCTGTTTCTGTAGAACAAAAACCGAATTAANAAGGCGCTGTTTTAAAACATTATCTTCCATAAATTGTAAGAGATATTCTGTTTCTGTAGAACAAAAACCGAATTAAAAAGTCATATTTTGGCTGCACCTTTTACGCGAATAGAGTATGTGAAGCTACAACTTCGTTTTCTTGAGAGATAGGTAGCGGCAAGCATAATACATATGGTGGTCTGCACATTTTCATGCAATAACGGTTATGTAGACTGCAGTCAGGTGTTGATAAGTTCAAGTTTTCGAGGGGAGGGTTTTTGTTTTGCCATCTGTCACTTTCCGATATGACTATTTAAAAACACATAGTCAGTGTTAATTAGTTCGGAACCCACAATAACAAGGAATTCCCATAATCTTTAATACTTCTTTACCTTCCCTCCCCGCTTCCAAAAAGGGAAGGCATTTTTATAAAATTGATGTGTACCGAAATGTTATACAGTCAATTACTAATGAGAAAATGAAGTGTAAATTAAAATTTTTTTCGTTATCTCATGGAAACAATGTCACCCAAATTCATAAGGCGCATATTACCTATCTGAGTAGCCTATGACGACACATGAATATACTGAGCTACGAATGCATGCATTTTGTAATATCGATACTAAATATTTTTTCTTCTTTACGTTTCTAAGCCAACACTTGTAAATATGGCTACTGCCGGAACTCTCTGATCAATCTAAATTAATCCACGAGAAATGGTGAATTCAGATTTCTTTATGAAATATCTGTGGTTGATAGCATTATATGTAAGGGTATAAAAGTTTAAGTTTTGAAGTGTCTTTGTACTAGAAATGGCATAAAATTAGACCGAAAATATGAAAATTAAAGTTGTTTCGTTGTGTTACACACCGATACAGATTTTTATTAAAATAAAATTTCCAACTTTTATTTCTATTTTTTCTCTCAAAAAAATTTTAAAGATTGCAAAAAATTTACAACAGTTTATAGACAATGAATTTGCCAATAATTAAATTTATCTAGAACTAATTTTAAGTGCCATTTATTTAATGTAATTAGAGAAGGGAAAATTAGTTTTGTTAACTCGGGCTTGCGATACGAGAATTGTGGCAATTAATACCGGATTTAACTTTTTCTGCTGAACTTGGTATCTTCCGAGAGTTTCAGTGGCTCTGGTCACAGAAAATCTGTTATGGTACTTATATTCACTTCAACCACACACGTAAAATTCTCAGAATTTTAAAACATTTTTAACTCTAATCTTTTACATAGATAATTATAGTTTTACGCTAGAAACTGAATCAGGGATTCCAATCAGTAAAATTATTTCACTGACTCTTCAGTTAATGATTTATTGCCTACTGGCCAATCAGTGGAATGCACTGAGGTTTACTGCCAGGCCAGTACAATCCACTATGGATCAGTATAAACACCTATTAAATCACTGAATACCGGCAACTGAAATAATCAATTAACTTTTGGTAATTAAAGTGGGGCTGTTTTCTCAGACGTGCAGTTGCATTCTCCGATTTGGAGAGGTTTCAACCGTTTCCAATTGAGAGTGCACAATTTGTGTTCATTTTGGCGGCTAAAATTCTTAAATTAAGTATACGTTTTTTCTAAATGTGTCGAGGTTCACACTAAAGCAAACTGATATTTTAAAAATTGTGTTTCCTAAGAAGTCGTTTTTTTTAAAGCTAATTTGAAATGTATCGGAAAAATGTAGAATTACATTTTGACGATACATTGAAATTGTATTTTGTCACACAGGCACATGTAATGCGTGGTAGTAAATGTGTACGCGACCCAATTTCTGCCGACAGTCACTCAAAACATTCTGACGACAATATTGCATGAAATATTTTTACAATTTATTCGGAATTATTACAAATCAGTCAAA
Organism: Clitarchus hookeri; assembly: GCA_002778355.1. NCBI lineage: Eukaryota > Metazoa > Arthropoda > Insecta > Phasmatodea > Phasmatidae > Clitarchus > Clitarchus hookeri. The sequence goes on from NQII01001040.1 coordinate 79,530, forward strand.
TAGACAATAGTTTCCTGCCCAAAAATGAGTACGCTAAGGCACATAGAAAGTTAATCTGTACGCTTCGAATTACTTTAGCAATTTTCCTTACCTCTTTCCCCTTAGTGCATAGTTGAGTGTAATATAAACCAGGGCACAAACCCATTTTTAACGAGCATGTTCATACATTTGTATGCAAACTATTATAAAGTATATGACTGTGGTCTGAATTGATAAATTTAAATTATTTATTTATTTGGCTTTTAATGTCACTCATCGACTTAGGCTACTTATTAAACGAAAACCAACAAAACGACATTTTAAAATTAGGTACAGACATTAACATAAGCTTAAAGAGAAAGTAAATATCATGAACAAAATACAAAATATATGTTTATCAATCTGATACGGGAGGAGTATAACGGTACTTATTGAGAAGCTGCGCAGACATACATGTATATGGAGTGGTGACACTTGGGTAATAAAACTATCTCCAGAGATGTCGGTTCGGATAAGGCACAGACCTCCCAAATGAAAGTCAGGTATGCTACTATACGGCCGAAAATGTTTGTGATTTATCAAAGTACAGCAAACGATAAATATGTTTTTAAATGGTGGCTTGTAAAAGCATTAACGCTGATGATATGTGTACAATCTACAGCTTGAATCTGATAACGCTGGCATCACAGAAACAAATTATGTACCCGTGGTGTTAGTTTCTGAATAAAGCAGTGGTATAACAGAGATTTAAACATTGAAATAAATATAAAAGCTGAGAAATTGAATATATCATGAACCAAAGTGCAGTAGGTCCAATGGACAGAACTACTCAGGATTAGAGTTAATGGCCAAATCATCGGTACGCTATTTTATTAATACGAGAACACAGTGCCTTCATGAAGACCAACATTTGAAAATATTACACGAATAGCCTCACAATTACAAGAAATGTTATTAAAAATTTTATTGTAAAAACACTACATTAAAATAATGTTGAAGTAGAAATCGGTGTTCTGTATAACTCGTTAAAATTAAGATGTGAGATATTTGGAACGTTTAAGCTAATAATAAAAACATCTGAGGAGCATCTTNAAGCTAATAATAAAAACATCTGAGGAGCATCTTCATAAACAAACAAGTAAATTTGGTGAAATCTAAAACGTAAAAAAAATCTTACAAACCAGAATTTCTTTTAAAATGGCGACAAACGAGTGTAAATATTTAGAGAGAGAGAGAGAGAGAGAGAGGGAGAGAGAGAAAGANTTCATAAACAAACAAGTAAATTTGGTGAAATCTAAAACGTAAAAAAAATCTTACAAACCAGAATTTCTTTTAAAATTGCGACAAACGAGTGTAAATATTTAGAGAGAGAGAGAGAGAGAGAGAGAGAGGGAGAGAGAGAAAGAGAGAGATAAAGAGAGCGAGAGAGAAAGAAAGAGAGAGAGAAAATTACATTACTATATAGGCTACTTGAAATTTAAGTCAAAAATATATGTATAACTCAGGAGGCAACAATAATAATGATTTTCTAAGACACAATCTCTCAGTCCACCTAATCGGCTCTCAAGACCACGATGTTGAGAGTCGCCCAAATCTCTTCCCCTCACCCCACAGTTCACTGTACTTGAAAGAAAAAAACATGTTAAAATCAACCGAATATCCATTGGTGGCCAGTGTGTATTGTGTTAGCATTCGGCGGTAACTTTTGTAACTACTACATAACGAAGTCAATAGTCATTGTGCTCCTGAGTTTGCAGAGATAAGTGTTGGCTTTGTTATTTATATTTTTTACTGATATTTGTATATATTTACACAGCGTGGCTAACATTGTTCAATATTCTAAGTAGTTACTTCAATTTTTTTTAATAAACGGCTGCATGAAAATGCTTGTTTTGTTCCGTTCCCTCAGTCAGGCTTTGCTAGCCTGATCGCATTCTCAAACATATGGCCTAAACCACAACACAAGGAATCCTCTCTAACGGCTGCAAGTCAACACGTGCCCGGTACGAAGGCAGTAAGCGTGGCGGATGGCGTCTTTGTCGCCGAGACACTGCACCATGAAGACGTCAGGAGATAGCGTGTGCCAACCGCCGTAATACGTCTACAGAAATCAGCCTTCGGAACCATTATTACGTTCATGACTTTCCATATAAACAGCTTCAGTATTTAATAATGTGCCGTGGCTTATTAACATATGAGAGTAATGATTATAATAACGTTGTAACATTCGAATATATCTCCAAGCTCCCCCGATTTAACTAATATTTATTGTAACGAGTTGTAACTGATATGCAATGAATACAATGATTATCAAACTTACCTAATTAATTCTATCTTCGAGTACGCATTCCTAAATAATTTAATGTGTAATTTAAAAAAGTGAAAAAACAACATTAAGCCTTTAGCTTATGAGTCATTGGCCATTTTAAAGAAAATCATTATATACGTAAGAATTTCGTGAGTACAAAGGCTACAGCCAAAGCAAAGCGAGAAGTCTCAAAGCTACTTTGCAAAATTAATCCAGCTGTTAATGTATTTTCTATAAATAAATAAGAACACTAAAATAATTTGTTACATATATTTAAAATATATAGCAAGTGCGTATCTATTTGTAGAAAAATATCAAAAAATGCTGTCCGATTACAAACGAAACATTGACCAGCATGTTTGGAATCCAGAAGAAATGAAAATAAATATTGTATCTGCGTCATAAATGAGGATGTGGATTTTTAAACATTGTAAAGGATATTTAAATATGTCCCGAAGAAACCCGAAGAGAAACATCAACAACAACAATTTCATTCCCAAGAAAATAAGCAAATTCTTAGTAAGTTTTGATCCACTCTTCCTCTGAAGAACAAGAAAAGGAACTCCTTTACCGAACGTTTCATTTAAAGTTAAGATTTCAGATTTAGAAAAGCTTTTGTAACTGAGACGTGCAGTTTCCAAAAATAATATTAACCGTTAACTTAAACCAAGTCAAGAAAATGGTTTTAAAAGATTTGATGGCCGGTTACATGATGAATCATTTAAATATTGGTTTAATTATGCTGATCGGACATTTAAAAGGTACAATGATACAAAATGTTTTCATATTTTAAGGAAATTAAGAGTAGCCACTTCTAACACCCTCGCAGACAAATCTGGGGTCACTACAGTTCAGTCTAAAAGTAACAAAATATTCATACTTAAATGAGAGGTGACAGGTTGAGGAGCTGTCTTCAGCGGAAATAGGGCTTCTTTTACATATTGCAAATATGTAAAAGAAGCATGTATACAGGAAGAAACGTCAGTCCAGCTCTTATAGTATTATTCCCTAGGCAAAGAATGAATGTTGATATTCAGGATAGAGTTCCTCCTGAAACTATCTCTGAACGTGATCAATTGGGATAAAATAGAAATTCTTGGTCAGGTGCTCGATTATCTTTGAGTCACACGAAGTCCACTGCAGAGAGGATCCAGTTATCGACATGCAATACGTAATACACATTTTGGACACTTCTAAGAAGACAAGGAAAAACAGCGTGATCGTTACCCGCTTTCTTGCGCTATTCAGTCATAGATTTAAACAATTATTCATTTCGTTGATGATCCTCCTTGGCAAGTTAACGTCATCAAAAAATTTAAGGAACAAACCTGAAAGAATTATTACGCGCAACTTTAGGTTCCGCAAATTACTTGAAGAGTCATATTTACGAACGATTACCAGAAATAACAATTGTCAGTAGCTTTGCAAAATTAAGTATCTTTTACAAAGAATCAGTGACTCGGGATGCATAAGTTTCAAGAGAATTGGACAGGACAGATGTGAATGACTCAGCGCAGGTAAACGGTAAAAATGAGGTACCAAGCATCACTTTTTTCTGTTAGTCCGAGAGTCTTGGTGAAAAGCACATCATTTACCGCAATTTTAACAGACTTTCTTATTTTGTCCAAAATTCACACCCCCAAGGAGATTCGATAGGCGAAAAAGAGGGACTGCAAAGCTGTTACAACTTCCAGCATATGAAATTATATTGTGCTTTCAAAAATCAAAAGACCAAGAAAAGCAACCCAACAGAAACGACACGTATCACACGGAAAGAGAGATTTTCTGATGAATTAGAAGAGAGAGATAAGCGATATGGAATATTTTTTCTGTAGGGAATGTTATTCGTTGTCTAAAAATAAACGAGGAATGGATTAAATGCCCTAACTGTCTTGGATGTTCCACAAAAGGTGCACCCTTTGATAAAGAAAAACCTCAAACATATAATTACTGTCACAAATATATTCTTACTTCCACTCTTCATGTTACGACACTGACTTGGTATACCTTTTCTTTTATAATGTCTCTGTTATAGTTTTCTATTATTATTTCAAGCTCTTAAATTTTTTGTTTTGTTACAACATAAAATATTTACAAGTACTTACAAACTGTGTTCATAAATGTTTTGTCTCAGGATGGATATTTAAGCTTAAGGTGTATGCCTGTCCCTACAAGCAATAAAAGCCCAGTCATGTTTCGGTAACTCTTATTTCTTGCACGCACAGCTGGTTAGGATATATTACATATTTGCTCCTCCCAAATATAAAGTACCCTTAGAAACAACACAAAAAACTTTAATAACATAGATCACTTATAAAGACAGTGCCTTGTAAACCTGTAACACACATATAATTCAAGAAAAATATAACCTTGTTTTATGACGAGAATTTTATATCATGGTGTTCTCTTGAGCCTACCATATTACACCGCTTGCCTTGGTCCACATTAACTCAATGGTCCACATAGAATTCAAAAAGGAATTTATTCCTGTACTTGGACTATAACGGTATAGTCAAACTGATATTTACTTCAAAGGAGAGAGAGAGAAAATAATTTCTCGTTCCTTTACCACATAGTTAAAATAATATATGTTATAGTTACAATAAGTAATAAAAACAAATTATCTTCCGTTCACCTTACTGACTGAATGTGTTGTTCGAAGACAATTTTGAGTGACCACTCTAACACAGAAGTTTCTAAAATGTATTATGATTTCAATTATTTTATATTCTCATACAGTGAATATATTTAAAATAGGGTTTTAATAATTGTAGTAGTTCTGGATATACACTAATTCATGAAAAAGGCAACTAAGCGAAATGTTTTTCGCAGTAAGTGCAGCTAGTTGCAGAATTTTCCCAACGTTCAGCTAGACACACAGCGTCATGCGAATATTTGATTGTTGCCGCCAGTTAGCGAAATATGTATATGCTTATAAAGACACCGACTTGAAGACCACGTAATTACTAATGCTTATCTTACGGGCAAATTTAATTAAATTAATTATATTAATAAACTAAAGTAAGTAAAGCACTCGGAAGGAATTGTTCCAAATGGGACGTAATTTTTTACACGTGCAAACCATCGCTGGATGTGCAAATTCTAAAGAGTAGCGATGATCTGCAATGTCTACAACGGCCACCGGAGTGCATTAGTGCTTCCACCATACTTATACCGATCGTGTGCATAGCGTCAGTTAGTCAACACAGTGAAGGTCAGTCATCTAACGTACAACATATCTCGTAGATGCATCAGACAGCATTACCAGCACTTGACAGAGCATGAAAGGGACCTCATTGTGGGTCTGTGTGAGGCTGGGTGGACTTATGACTTATCCAGGCATAGGGACCTCATTGTTGGTTTGTGTGAGACTGGGTGGGTGTATCATACAATATCCAGGCATAGGGANACCCCCAAGGAGATTCGATAGGCGAAAAAGAGGGACTGCAAAGCTGTTACAACTTCCAGCATATGAAATTATATTATGCTTTCAAAAATCAAAAGACCAAGAAAAGCAACCCAACAGAAACGACACGTACCAGACGGAAAGAGAGATTTTCTGATGAATTAGAAGAGAGAGATAAGCGATATGAAATATTTATTCTGTAGTGAATGTTATTCGTTGTCTAAAAATAAACGAGGAATGGATTAAATGCCCTAACTGTCTTGGATGTTCCACAAAAGGTNTCTAAAAATAAACGAGGAATGGATTAAATGCCCTAACTGTCTTGGATGTTCCACAAAAGGTGCACCCTTTGATAAGGAAAAACCTCAAACATATAATTACTGTCACAAATATATTCTTACTTCCACTCTCCATGTTACGACACTGATTTGGTATACCTTTTCTTTTACAATGTCTCTGTTATAGTTTTCTATTATTGTTTCAAGCTCTTAAATTTTTTCTTTTGTTACAACATAAAATATTTACAAGCACTTACAAATTGTGTTCATAAATGTTTTGTCTCAGGATGGATATTTAAGCTTAAGGTGTATGCCTGTCCCTACAAGCAATAAAAGCCCAGTAGTGTTTCCGTAACTCTTATTTCTTGCACGCACAGCTGGTTAGGATATTTTACATATTTGCTCCTCCCAAATATAAAGTACCCTTAGAAACAACACAAAAAACTTCAATAACATAGATCACTAATAAAGACAGCGCCTGGTAAACATGTAACACACATATAATTCAAGAAAAATATAACCTTGTTTTATGACGAGAATTTTATATCATGGTGTTCCCTTGAGCCAACCATATTACACCGCTTGCCTTGGTCCACATTAACTCAATGGTCCACATCGAATTCAAAAAGGAATTTATTCCTGTACTTGGACTATAACGGTATAGTCAAACTGATATTTACTTCAAAGGAGAGAGAGAGAGAAAATAATTTCTCGTTCCTTTACCACATAGTTAAAATAATATATGTTATAGTTACAGTAAGTAATATAAACAAATTATCTTCCGTTCACCTTACTGACTGAATGTGTTGTTCATAGGTACGAAGACACTTTTGAGTGACCACTCTAACACAGAAGTTTCTAAAATGTATTATGATTTCAATTATTTTATATTCTCATACAGTGAATATATTTAAAATAGGGTTTTAATAATTCTAATAGTAGTTCTGGATATACACTAATTCGTGAAAAAGGCAACTAAGCGAAACGTTTTTCGCAGTAAGTGCAGCTAGTTGCAGAATTTTCCCAACGTTCAGCTAGACACACAGCGTCATGCGAATATTTGATTGAGGCCGCCAGTTAGCGAAATATGTATATGCTTATAAAGACACCGACTTGAAGACCACGTAACTATTAATGCCTATCTTACGGACAAAATTAATTTAATTAACTATATTAATAAACTAAAGTAAGTAAAGCACTCGGAAGGAATTCTTCCAAATGATGCGTAATTTGGTACACGTGCAAACCATCGCTGGGTGTGCAAATTCTAAAGAGTTGCGATCATCTGCAATGTCAACAACGGCCACGGGAGTGCATTAGTGGTTCAACCATACTTATACCGATCGTGTGCATAGCGTCAGTTAGTCAACACAGTGAAGGTCAGTCATCTAACGTACAACATATCTCGTAGATGCATCAGACAGCATTACCAGCACTTGACAGAGCATGATAGGGACCTCATTGTGGGTCTGTGTGAGGCTGGGTGGACATATCGTACAATATCCAGGCATAGGGACCTCATTGTTGGTTTGTGTGAGACTGGGTGGGTGTATCATACAATATCCAGGCATAGGGACCTCATTGTGGGTCTGTGTGAGGCTGTGTGGGCGTATCGTACAATCTCCTGGCATAAGGACCTCATTGTGGGTCTGTGTGAAGCTGGGTGCGCATATCGTACAATCTCTAGGCATAAGGACCTCAGTGTGGGTCTGTGTGAGGCTGGGTGTGTGTTAATCAAACAATATTCAGGCATAGGGACCTCATTGTGGGTCTGTGTGAGGCTAGGTGGGTGTATCATACAATATCCAGGCATAGGGACCTCATTGTGGGTCTGTGTGAGGCTGGGTGGACGTATCGTACAATATCCAGGCATAGGGACCTCATTGTGGGTCTGTGTGAGGCTGGGTGGGCGTATCGTACAATATCCAGGCATAGGGACCTCATTGTGGGTCTGTGTGAGGCTGGGTGGGCGTATCGTACAATATCCAGGCATAGGGACCTCATTGTGGGTCTGTGTGAGGCTGGGTGGGCGTATCGTACAATATCCAGGCATAGGGACCTCATTGTGGGTCTGTGTGAGGCTGGGTGGGCGTATCGTACAATATCCAGGCATAGGGACCTCATTGTGGGTCTGTGTGAGGCTGGGTGGGCGTATCGTACAATCTCCAGGCATAGGGACCTCATTGTGGGTCTGTGTGAGGCTGGGTGGGCGTATCATACAATATCCAGGCATGTGACCCCCTTCGATGTACAGCGTGGCTTGGTGCTGCAACTAAGGAGCACGTGACGACATCAACATATGTCGTGAATGTTTCTGCTGACTAAGAAAAAGCACGCCATTTTTTTTAACACTTCCAACACTCGGCGAAATTCTATAGCAAAAGAAAACTGCTTTAAACTAGCTAGGTGTGAAACTTGTAAGTATGTTGCAGTTTGGTTTCGCTATGTCTTTACTTCAGCTGTCCAAACAGAACTCGCCAGTTACGTCAAAGAATTAATGTTCGTCCACTGTGTTGGATGGTGTGGCCATCTTCAAGTGCGCGAATAGCATTGGCTATTTCAGTGGATAGTGTACAACAGTTTATCGTGTTTAGCCAGGTATTTTATGACATATCAGCCACCCGATACACACAACTCAAAAAATGTTTTGCACAGCCGGAATTTCTGGGTTATTCGGTTGAATATATCCCATGAGAAAGTACGGGATGAAATTCATACGGTCTGTACTGAATACCACGCCAGAATGGAAAAATTGTGGTTTTGTAATGCAGCGACTTTCTCAGCAAACATTCTTCATGTGTAACCGGTTACTGGTGGTGCAAAACTTTTTTCAGTAGTGTATTTGACAGACATATTTTTCATTCGTTAGGCTATTTCCTTCTGGTCTATGGAGTAACGTTTAATAGCTGGGCGTAAAAGGTTTTATAAACTAACAAATATTTTTAAAAAATCGTTGCCCACATGGCATACTTATTCCAAATTTCCGTACGTTTCTATTTTTCGTGCAACATGAAAGGTATTTTGATTCTGCCAGTAAAAAGATTCCCAAAATGAATATGACAACATCCCAATGATATTTGTAAGCATGATAACATGGTTTTCACTGGGGTTCAAGGTTCAAGATTATTCACAGAAATGCCAAATGTAACGGGACTTGTGGATCACAGTGGAATTCAAATGACTTGACTTCCAACTCGGTTATTGGAATGCTGTGCTAGGCCTTGGATGGGTCTTGGGCCGCTATTTGTTCAAACTGATGTACCGCACCGCGGATTGTCCAAGTCATTTCTTTGGAGTAAATTTACATGTGTTAACAAAATATGCTAACTAGAGACAGTCTCTTGTGTAGAGGTGGAGATAGCAGATGGTTTTATGGATGGGTAGTAGTATAAAATATGGTATCTTCGACAAAATTTCAGTTTACAGCTGAAGGCTAATGAATATTTGCTAATTTTGTTAACATGGCTTGATGTATCAATGATATTGTAATTACACTCGTAGTTGCATTTTATTAAATAAAATTACGTATTGGTGATAATAAGTATCGCTTTAGTGTGGAAATAGGCCGTTTTGGTGTGAATACAGTTTCATGGCGTAACTAAGAAATGAGAAATAAGGTTTTCGTAAATTAAGTCCTTGATATAATTCAAAAGTAGTAAACAAAGCTTCTAAAACAATTCTCATATTGGAGTGACCTGTTCAATAAATTGGCTTTGTCTGTTGACATGTTTTGTTCTCGACGTTTTGGTGCTTTGCAGAAAGAAAAAGATTTTATGTAACGATTTCACTGTCAGCGTTTTTTGTTATATGGTTAAACCAGACAGTAGTCTGCTTTGCTTGAGAATTTGACACGTTGATTAAAATCGTCTGAGGCAATGGGAAATTTAAACATTAAACTTCACGATGTACACCACTTTCTTAGGCTTTATTGAGTAAATACTTGTACTTTTTCCAAAATGGTTATTTGTTATTCTAACACATGGAAATACACGACACTTTCATTTGATCCTTCAAATAGTTCTCCAAAAATTCGTGTAGAGATTGTGTGTATGTAATATAAGTTTAGTTGCAATCTGTATTTACAGCATGTTCCGAGGGGCCAATAGGTAAATTGATATCAGAGGAAGAAATTATATTTTACAAATGTATTATTTAATTCCACTCTCATGAACTATGTTTTCGGAAAGTAATCTTCATCACTTCAGTAATATGTCCAATTCCTTTCAATAATTTCATTAATAGATTTTTCAACGTGTATTGCTTGATATTCTGTTTGTTATTGGAAAAAGTTCTGCATTTTAACCTCCAACTATCTAACAATTTTAATTTTTTTATAATGTTTTATTTTTTTACTGTTTCAATATTTTTAATTAATTTTAATTACCCACAGTGAATTGCTATTTTTGTCGACATATAATTTCTTTCTTATCCAAGCCAATCTTGTAAACAAATATTAGCACATATTACAGCATATATTTTCTACAAAGGTATAGGCACGCAAGAAGGAATAAGTTAAAAGGAAAATAAACACAAAATATACGTATTAGTATACATATAATTTTTTTTTAGATTTCTTGCAATATTTATTTTACTCCTCTTTTTGTTACGCAAATGAGTGAGACGTTTCTGAACGAAGACGTATTTGAACTGTTTCGGTTTGACTGGGTTTTCATGAAATCGCAAACGATGTCTCGGCGTGTTTCTTCAATAAACTGAATTTTAATGAAATTAATTTTTGAATTTTTGGGTCTGGACATAAGCGTGGCATTGCGTGATTAATATCAAATTATAAACAGGCACTGAATAAGATCACACAGCGGAAAATAATTACTTTAATTTACTAGACAGGTAAAATATAAGTTGGTTTGATGATAGTGTCAGTTTTTTATTCTGCTACTTTGAGTTAATATTTTTCATTGAAATGAGCAAACGAATGTGCGGTTATCTTTATAACTGTAAACTTTAACAAACACAATTTCAGATATAAAACTTTGATACGATGTTTTGTTAATCAGTTAACTTTTTTGTAACACACAGTTACACCGGATGGCTTAAAAACTGATTATAGCGGGTTCCGGAACACTTGGTTCTCAGTGCTAGTAAAATGATTTATTCCGGGAAATAAGCGCAAACTTTCGTCTGTCCAGCCTCATCGCATCAGCCTCACGCCTTAGTGAACAATGCCACAGAAAACCCTTTAATATGAAAAACTTCCGTGGTGAATCTAGCTCAGTTGTTAATTCAATTATATTTGTTAAATAAAAATAATAGTAGCATGAAATGTATTAATTTATTAAAATAAATGAATTAAAAATTAAAAATAGGTTATTATTGAATACATGTTAAATAAATAACAAATATATTTTGTTGGCATTAGTTAATTCAATAACCGAAGTTAAATAAAAATATTACTAATTTTTGATAATAATTTTTTGTTACGTGTAAACATTTCTTATAAACAAAATTTCCAGTGGAAACGCGAATCACGAAACGATTTTTTTTTGGAAACCTTTTTTCTTACATCTCAAACGGTAAAAGTGTTATTGTTTTATTGGCACCCACCTCTGATTTATTAGCTTCGCGTGGCAGAACATTTTGAAATATTTAATAACATTTCTTCTGGGAGCTAACAGTCTGGAAATCAGTTAATTGATTTATTTATGCTGTTTTCACTTTGTTGGAAGAAAATTAGTTAGTGTTAAAAGTAATATACCCTCGTAATAAACGATCCAAGCAGTTCCACACAGTGAACGTGTTATAATATTATCTAGAATGAATATAACATTTTTATTGTCCTTGTATCTATTTATTACTATTACATTAAGCATTTATATTTTTTGCAAAGCTGAATTCATGTTCCATATGGTTACTTATAAAATCTGACATCCATATTATATTTGCAAAACCAAGTGAAACAAAACGTAAGTCCCGAGACTAATTGCATAAGAATTTGGAGCCACGGTAGCTGAGTGGTTGAACTATTCGTCTCCCACCACGGCGAACCGGGTCCAATCCCCGGCCGGGTCACTCCCGAATTTTTATAAGTGGGAATCGTGCCAGACGATGCCTCTGGTGTGCGGATTTTCTAGGGTATTTCTTGTTTACCCACCCTTGCATTCCGGTGCGGCTCCATTCTCACCTCATTTCACACTCATCGGCTGTCAAGACCTCGTTGCTAAGAGGAGCCCAAATCTCTCAACTCAAGTGAACATAAGAAGCACAAGTTATAACACCATATTATGGTCATATGGTAATATTATATATTTCAATTATAAACCATTAANTATTATGGTCATATGGTAATATTATATATTTCAATTATAAACCATTAAGATACATTTGTTTTAAGAGGGAATAATTCATAGCCAATTAGGTGCTCTTAAATTGCATGCAAATATACATAAAAACTGTAAAAACATTTATGTTATAAAATAATTGAATATNAATTAGGTGCTCTTAAATTGCATGCAAATATACATAAAAACTGTAAAAACATTTATGTTATAAAATAATTGAATATAATGTTTTAACAATTAAATTTATGTTCTGCGTGAAAGAATACTTGTGTACGTAAAATCATACCTCGAAACATATACAATAATACGGCCAATAATAAGTGTTACTCATTTAAATATGTACACATTTTATGTGGTTAAGTATCGGTGTTTATCACTCATTTAAAATTGTTGTTTTTAAATGGAAATGACTTTAATTAATGAGTTCCCAGAAAGTTTGTTAAACTTCCCAGTTATTTCGAATCAGTTCGAGAACTCATGTGCATATGAGTGAGATGAGATACACAGACAAATTATTACTATCAACCTAGCTAGTACATAATCAGAGTACGGTGATGTTCATAAACTCGCAGTACTTTACAAGAAATGTGTTACTAAAGTATTGGCTGGGTGACGCAATTACATAATTTACATTTACTTTTTATAGAATGCCAATTTATTTTTCTGTTATATATGTTAGACATTCAAATATGATAGAATATGTTACAAATGTAACTACATAGGGAGAGTAACTAATATTTAAATAATTTTAAAGGAAGCGTGTAAAATATTGTTCCATATATATGTAAGAATTAATAATAAAAAGCACGTTAAAAAGTACAATTTGTGCAAATATGCCAATATTATGTACAGAAGAGAGTGTAGATAGTTTCTTCTGAATAAATGTATATTCTTCACTCAGATCATACTTGTAGTGCGTGAAGAGTATATTTTCCACTGTTGTTGCAATAGCGTCAGCGACATGTCAAATCATATTTAAAACATTGTAGTAAACATACAAGGAGGGTCATATGTATTCTTAATTTCCCGTAGAGAAAATCTGACTTGCAATTAAAATTCAACTTTTTTTCGCGTGTACGTATTGACAATCTGAAAATGCACAGTTTATTCGGTAACATTACTTCTAGATTCCGAAACGCAGAAGTAATTTTTGAAATCTACAGGATGAGTATAAAAGAATACCCCAAATTTGAAGGTCCATAATATAAAAACCAAACAACCTACAACCTTCATTGACCAATCAAATGAACCGTGGAACCATGAAGTTTGTTTACCAAACATTCATAAATGTTCAATGTGACCACCACGAGCGGCCCGAACGACATCTACGTGCTAATAAAACTCATTTCTCGCTATTCTCAGCATGTCAGGTGTTACGGTTTGGATGGCGTTTGTAACTCTCGGTTTGAGGTGGTGAGGAGGTATCGAGCTCGCATTCGACACGTCAATGTGAAGGGGACGGTCTGATGTTCTCTTTATGTGCCCAGAACGAGGTAGACGATGCCTTCATGTCTAAGCTGGTTTTTAGCGATGAAGCGACGTTCCATANCAGAACGAGGTAGACGATGCCTTCATGTCTAAGCTGGTTTTTAGCGATGAAGCGACGTTCCATACAAATAGTAAGATGAACCGGCACAACGTGCGGATATAGAGTCCGGAGCCTCCACATGAAACCACCGAACACGAGCGCGCTTTCCCCAAAGTGAACGTGTTTTGCGCTGAATCAAAAGACACTGTTTTCGGCCCTTTCTTTTTTCATGAGCCCACTGTTACTGGAATCCCTTATTTGGACATGCTTACAGNTATGGGGTCAGGAGCCTCCACATGAAACCACCGAACACGAGCGCGCTTTCCCCAAAGTGAACGTGTTTTGCGCTGAATCAAAAGACACTGTTTTCGGCCCTTTCTTTTTTCACCAGCCCACTGTTACTGGAATCCCTTATTTGGACATGCTTACAGAGTGGTTGTTTCCTCAGTTAGAAGAGGTGACGGGGGACTTCATTTTCCTGCAGGATGGTGCGCCACTCCATTGGCACCTAGCTGTTCGCGGATACCTGAACGAGACGTTACCGCAACGCTGGATTGGTCGAGGAGCAGCTGGTGACCAGGGTCTTCATCACTGACTCCCAAGAAGCCCTGATCTTTCCCCTTGCGATTTTTTTCTATGGGGGTACATAAAGGATCAAATGTTTCGTCCACCATTGCCAGCTAAAATTTGTGACCTCGAAACGAGAATTACAGACGTCATCCAAAACGTAACACCGGACATGCTGACAAGAGTGTGGAACGAGTTTGATTATCGCGTAGGTGTCGTTCGGGCCGCTCGTGGTGGTCACATTGAACATTTATGAATGAATGTATGATAAACAAACTTAATGGTTCCACGCTTAATTTGAGTAGTCAATCAAGGTTGTAGGTATTTTGGTTTTGATATTACAGATCTTAAAATTTGGGGCATTTATTTATACTCATTCTGTATATTAGAGTTTTACTAAAGTGCAACTAAGGATTTGAGGAAAATTAATATTCTATGTGCATGCTCTGACCAGTATTTGTTTCTTCGTGTTACTCAGACGGGTAATGTTGAAACAAAGTCTGCCCAAATTACAAGTATTGAGATTATTCTTCCAGAACTTGTTTTTATATTTCTGAAAAATTGCGCAGTGTTTGCAAGAATTAACCTTACACTCATTAATGACTGTTTTACAAAAATCCAGTAAAGAAGTTATTTTTGGTATAATTAATTTTCGTGTGCATAGTATAGCATCAAACAACATTAAACCATTTACGCCATAAATTCAAAATTATGTTCCACAGGATATTTATGTCAAGAAAAATTTTATGTGGCAATTACATATTNGATACCTGAACGAGACGTTGCCGCAACGCTGGATTGGTCGAGGAGCAGCTGGTGATCAGGCTCTTCATCACTGACTCCCAAGAAGCCCTGATCTTTCCCCTTGCGATTTTTTTCTATGGGGGTACATAAAGGATCAAATGTTTCGTCCACCATTGCCAGCTAAAATTTGTGACCTCGAAACGAGAATTACAGACGTCATCCAAAACGTAACACCGGACATGCTGACAAGAGTGTGGAACGAGTTTGATTATCGTGTAGGTGTCGTTCAGGCCGCTCATGGTGGTCACATTGAACATTTATGAATGAATGTATGATAAACAAACTTCATGGTTCCACGCTTAATTTGAGTAGTCAATCAAGGTTGTAGGTATTTTGGTTTTGATATTACAGATCTTAAAATTTGGGGCATTTATTTATACTCATCCTGTATATTAGAGTTTTACTCAAGTGCAACTAAGGATTTGAGGAAAATTAATATTCTATGTGCATGCTCTGACCAGTATTTGTTTCTTCGTGTTACTCAGACGGGTAATGTTGAAACAAAGTCTGCCCAAATTACAAGTATTGAGATTATTCTTCCAGAACTTGTTTTTATATTTCTGAAAAATTGCGCAGTGTTTGCAAGAATTAACCTTACACTCATTAATGACTGTTTTACAAAAATCCAGTAAAGAAGTTATTTTTGGTATTATTAATTTTCGTGTGCATAGTATAGCATCAAACAACATTAAACAATTTACGCCATAAATTCAAAATTATGTTCCACAGGATATTTATGTCAAGAAAAATTTTATGTGGCAATTACATATTNATTTACGCCATAAATTCAAAATTATGTTCCACAGGATATTTATGTCAAGAAAAATTTTATGTGGCAATTACATATTTACTTCCAAACCAATTTATTTAAGGATGTCAAAGCAGTCACTATATTTTGGCTAGAACGATAAAACTCAGAAAGTTCTCAGTTTCTGTGCCTTGACAGTGCCGTAACAGTGAAATTAATATTATGGAAAATTAACACACAAGTAATGTCTAACACGCTATAAAAAATGTATGGATTCTAAAGCTGAAACCGGTTATATAACAACAAATCAGTAAAATTATTTTACGGTTAAAAAATAAAATGGCTGCACTTATATGACTCAAATATCACAAATCCCGTTAGCTATTAGAATGGGCAAACTTCCCTCATTATACCTTGATAGCGACTTATATTCAAAGTAATCTGCCCTGGGCGCTGATTCTCATTGCCTGACTCCGATTCACCAGTCAGTTCCCGTGTCTTAACTGAATTTCCTGCCAGTTTCGCTGATCTAAATCACCTATTCAGATTAAGAGCGCGGATAACGTATTTATAGACACAGAATAATGTCAAAGTAAGTATGACGGGACACAACTAAACCACCATTCTTAATAATGCGTTATTGCAAAATTATAAATCTCTTTCGTATTTCGGCAGGCCATCTGTTAGTCTTTTTCCTTGCACGCAGATGTTTCATGTGTTGTCAACGTTATTGGGTGAAAGATGTTATAGATTTTTACCTCGGCTTAAACCGATGATAATATTCTATATGAAATATAAAAAAAATCACAATAAAAACGAAAAAATCTATTATCTGAAGGGACGCTCTGTAGGGCCTATTCTAGAAATGATAGAATGTTTTTTTTGTTAAATAAAATTTATATTTGACAGAAAAGACTGAACCAGTCATTTGTAACTTGTACAGCACGCTGTATGAATATCTTGTGAATGGGCAAGTGTGAAAACGACTCTCCCCTGGCTTCGTGGATCTTAGACGCGCCATTCTCGTACGGCGGTCTGCACCGCCGTCGGCTGCAGTGAGGTGGGTATTGATTACTTCCGTTTGCCGATGAACTCCAGGCGCACGTAGACCTATGCTGAGCAGGGATGTCGGTGAAGCCATGTCGACTTACGTCTGCTACTTCCATGGACTGGCGTACGGCTCACCTGTGGCTTGTTGGCAGTTGTTTGGGGGACCAAAGCGCGACCAAGTACCGGAAAAATGTCCTTATTTATGTTTCTGCTGACGAGTAACAGGAAAATAATGACAGACATGAGCACGTAATTGTGGTGTCAGATAAGGTAATGTACTAAATTATTTAAAGTGTTCAGAACAAAAACAAAATTTAAAACATATTGAAAATTGTATCAAAGATCATGATAGAAATATGTGATGGGTGTTAACTGAAAGATTGTTGAAAAGCAGTTCCAAGTAAATGTTTTTTGTCATCAATATTATTATAGTTTAATGAACAACGAAAATGGCAAAACAACGAAAAGTGACTTTGACATTATTTCAGTGTGTGTTGACAAAACGTTTGCGTTGTAAAGCTGAAAGTTTTCTTCGAACTATAACGTATATGCCTATCTATACTTGTTGAATATGCCTTGTCCCAACGCAGACTTCTAATGTGTTACATTTGCCTTCTATCTGACACTTATTCCTAATGTTCAAGTTTGAATTTCTCTATTGAATGCGGTAGTCAGTTTTCATATTCGAAATCGAATTCCTCCTACTATAGGCTAGGTGGTAGTAAATATAAGGAGAATAAAAAAAAAATCCAGTAGTATTCCCCATTGCAAGTATGTTTACTGTACAAAACGTTTCGTACTTACAACTCGTTTTCCTTTTGTTTTTCTCATTTTTTCAGCTTTTAGACAATACTCCGTTAATAAACTGCTTAAAACATCACCCGGTTATAAATTTGTGACTTCTTTCAGCACAGTTACTTCATGAACAATGTGTAAAATAAAAATAATACTATCGTTAACAATGTGTTACATCTACAACAAAAAACCTAGATATAACACAAATATCTAATAAATCGTTAATTAATGATTCTATATTTACCCAAATTGAGTATCTGGTCTCGTAGAACATAGTAATGATGGCTCATATTTGACCTTATAAATGCAAGATTGTGCTACTCTATAAGCTTGATTCTGAATTGAATTGTTTACACACTTTATACAAAACTCAGTAGTTACAACATTTTTATGACTCAGAATTCGTTCCAGCTCTCTAGTTTATGTCAAAGTTCACTGTAAATAAAATAGCTGCACCAAATAAACGTAAGCAATTAGCTTACCTTTTTATAAAAACTGTATAAACCAGTGAAACAATAATTTTGGTTGGTTCCTGATTTATGGCCTAATCTTCAAACATCTACGGGACAATAAATTTGCACTCTCGCAAATACGAATTACAATTGTGTGGATATAAACTGATAGAATAAGTTTAAAAGTGATCACATGCTACATAGACACGCGTACATAAAACACTGGAAAACAATCTTGGTTAGTATGCTATAATAATATCAGTAAAATAAAATGTAATACACAATATTTTTTTTTTGTTTACTTATCCAACACTTCAATCCACTGTTACATTAAAAGTGTATATTTCTAATACCATCTCCTTAAATAAATCACAAAATGTATTAGTTTAGCTCGCAAATGAAGCGTAATGTAAAGCTTATTGCGGCGTGGCTAGTTTACAAGCTAATATCTCTTACTCAGTAAATCGTTAAGTTATCCAACGAGAAACTAATACTCAACAAGTAAAAATGTTAATGACCTAAAGGAGCACTGATAATATTTATAAGACTAACTAAAACGTTGTATTTTATATGTCAAAATAAAATTTAAGTTAATGCTTCTTGGTTAAATTTAATTAACTGCCAAAGAATATACAACATTTTGAACCTATTAAAAAAACTATATTGGTTCATAAGCTAAGTCGTACATGCATTGATATTATAAAGTAATATTTACCACAGATATTTCTCTGTTTTCCGAATAAAATATTTATAGACTTCTTAAGGTGATTATAAATCATAGTTCTATTGTTTCATGATGATAAGGCACTTGTATGGTGATGATCGGCTAATAGGCACTCGACAACTAGTCAAGATATTTGTTTTTTTTTTTTAATAATTCGAATAAAATTTGCGTGTTAAATTGATTGTGAAAATAAATATAAGTATGCGAATGAATAGGAAACTAAGGTTGAGGAAAGTACGATCTAAGTTAAGCCACATTTCAGACTTGTTTCTTGGATACCGTTATTAGATTTGCACAGAGATATTACTTTAATTTGTACAATATATAAAGGATATATATGAAACATACAATTACTTAAAAATATATATATTTAAATTGTTTTCAATATTTATATTTTCTGTGGAACGTATTTTAACGTACTTCAAGTGAGAGTATTATAATAATAACAGTTCGTGAACTATACACAGTATTTTCATTAATAAAATACCTCTGCAATTTTTTGTTTCATGGTTTTGTTTTACGACAGTATTCAAAACACCTGCGCATCTGTAGTTATCCAGTACTACTATCCCAACATATAAAGTACTAAACTGTCCAGCTTTAAAAAAACACAGAGATACACACGTCAACACTATGAAAAATATAAATATTCATTCTAACTCCCACTACTAGAAAGCAACCAAAAAAATTACTTGAAATTATTTGTTTGAAATATTTTAATTGCCTATCTTAATTTTTATATTGTCAAACTACTGCATGAAATGTTACTTCCTAAACATTATTCGAACATACTATAGAGTACGCACCGTTTAGTTACAAGAGATATTGAACATTTTCATGTTTGTTTTGGCAATTATGTGCATTTTATTTCGCGAAAACGCCACATTAAATTTTGTTTATAAAATAATTAAGTGATAGTAGGAATCTTGGATCACATACGAAACTGAGAAGGGTTTAATATTTTGATACCAATTGTGCAATATATTTTTATGCTTAATATTCTAGTGAGAAAAGTGCACAAACAATGTTTAAGTTAACCGATAATGGCCTAACAGACAATTTCTCATTTTCGGAGTACACATTTTTCATAACTATTAGAATTGCTATAAAATGTTTAGTAAAAAAAATATTTTACTTTAGTAAATCAGATCATAAGTGAGGAGTAATACGATTCCAAATGTTGAGTATAACAGAAAGCCAGCAAATTGTTTAAAAAAATTATTCCATTTTAACTGTAAAAGCGAAACTCCATTTCTACAAATATTGTTACATGGACGCCTGAGGGGAGTATCCGAGTTCGTGAGGGTTGGAGGTCTCAATAAATATAAAAGAACTACATTTAATAATTTTATTTCTCATTGCTACAAACAGTAAAACATCCGTTATTTATCAGTCTGAGCGTCCTATAAACTCTTTTTATTTTTATTGAGCGCAATATTTAATTACCATCTCCATTTTAATTAAAGTCTTTATTAGTCTTTATTCTTGCTGATGTCCCTTAAATTGATCAAATTATTTCCACACGTTTAGTTAAAACTGTCTGTTTCCATCGTCCCGAATGTCTTTTCACTCACGCATCCAGTCCACAGTCCCGGAGATCAGTCTCACTTTTCACTACACACAAGCTCGCCGACGCACTCTCGCAGATCGCTGCAGTCGTCCCTCGCCACTCCAGAGTCGCCCAACTGTCGCTTATGGTCGCACGAGACGCAAAACTCTCGGTTCACTCCTCAGAGACCCGCACGTCGTATTTATACTTGAGGTAGGTGCCGTCTAGAACGTTCTCGGCAATCCAAGTTGTTCTGGGAAAGGCAATGGTGATGGCGACGACATTCCTGCGTGATAAATAGATAAATATGAGCTTCTCAGAATCTTCGAGGCGTGAGCTGCGATAAGTTTATCGACGTGTGCGGTGGCGTCCTTTATGATAGGCCGCTCGCTTCGTCTAACGTTACAAACTTGACCTCCAGCTCTCAGCGCCTTCCCACGCGAAGGAAAAACCGGGCAGTGACATGCAACAATATTACCCAGCAATTTTAGCAATTTTACAATGTATGGTATGCCATGATAAATACATATGAATAGCTTAAGATATTTTCTACTAAAGATATTTTATATTACGAAGCAGTAAATATTTTATACCAATAAAACTATAAACCTGAGGCTGCAACTTCGTTACAAAGCCTGCAGTTATTTTTTTTTTAAATACCAGTTTGAAAATATGACGTTTTCGTTCACGATTTCAGTTTTGATAACATTTTGGAAAAACAAATGTTTGTGGCGTGTTCTTGTTTTCATAAAACAGAACGAATAAAAACCATCAGGAATAACTGATTACAAACTCATTTAAGTAAAAATATGGGGTCAATACTTATCAGATTTTGATTGTATCGTAATGCTTTACCATTAATTTCATAGCCTGTATTAACTTATGAAGTATGCGTTGAAGCCGTAAAAATACTACAATCGTGAGATACTTCACAACACAAAGTACATAACGAAGTAGCGAATTTTCTGAAATTTGATTAATGCATTCAAAAGTTTACAGGGGGACACACATGCTGACACACACACACACACACACACACACACACACACACACACACACACAGAAAAGTGATCACATAAGACTTTCTTTCCTTCGGAAAATAGGCTAAAAATATAATAATATGCCAAAAGAATATGTGTGGATGAGAGGTGTGAGAAAATTATTCGATCGATTATTAGTCATTGATAATGAAGAAAATGCTGAAATTAATTATTATTATAATTATGTAAAAGTTAGTATAATGAACACGTTGATTAATAAATGTCCTTATTTTGTTGCTAATAATCCAAAATTAATTCCGTATCAAGTTCGAGCTGAAAAGTTATTTCTCATTCGTTCTGCAAATGAGAACATAATGGAAAATAAATAATAAATTGTGCATTAAGTAATTCAAATCTTCCTGAAATGCACCTTTCAGGATATAACTACTATTGTGGTCAATCATATAAGTTAAATTAACTTTTAGAAAGGGGTGATAAAAGAATAAGTAAATTATATGCAACTTGTATTCACCACGATATTGCCTATCGATGATATCAATATTCTGAATCAACACACGAAGCTGATAAAATACTTCATAGAGAAGCAAAAGAAATAATGCTATATAAAGTTACTCCAATTAGTAAAAATAATTATTAGGCCATTGTTGCTAGAAGTATGTTTACCGACAGCAAATTAAGTTGGGGTATTAAAATGTGTTAACAAATATTATATATAAGTTTAAAATTTGTATGTCAATTTTGCAACATCTCAACTATTAAAACATGTATATAATTTGTTATATAAATTAAAATTAAAAACTTTACTTTCAATACTTTAGATATTAAATTTATTATTTATATATTTAAATATATCTAACAAAAAACAAATTACAAATAAAAATAAAAAATTACATGAAAATAAATTGATGAAATAAATTTTATCATTTCGTACAGTAAAAAATTGTATCTGATAACAAGAGGAAGTGGATAACACAATAGTGTAATTTTACCATTTTTAAATTCCCCTTATAAGATTATTAGATGGTCTTGCAGGAGGAGCTAGAATCATATATAATCTAGTTGATCAAACTAGAAAAATTAAAATATATTTTGTAGAACAACAAAGCTATAAGTTAGGTATGGAAAATATAATTGGACCAGGAGTTGTAGCAAAAAAAACGAGGAATGCCTGGAAATTTAAAATAAATACTTTATCAGCTATTGATATATAAAGTTGTTACAAAAATTCAAAATTTATATTTTCAGAAATATATATGAGATTAATGAAATACCAAATAAAATTCATACAAATGAATGAGCAGTTGTTAATTTAGGTATGAAATCCAATAAATAATTAGGTTTGTTATTTGAAAAATTAACAAAAATTATATTTGTTAATTCGATTCATTTGATGGAAATATTCCTGCAAAATTAATTATATCAACCATAATATCTAATATGATTAAATAATTCAAAAATTTTGATTAAGTTATCTGCGGTTTTTCACATTTCATCATTTTAAAACATTTCCAAATGGTTGCATTTTTTTATATAATATATTTTTATTAAAGAACAGATTTGTTCGAGAAGCTATTATATATTGCTGGAATAAATATTTTAAAATTGATGATAAAATGATAAAATGTTATCCCAACACAAATTTCAATAAATGTATTCCGAATGAAAAATCTAACGATTTTCAGAACAACTTCAAAAATTTGTCATAAAAATCAGAATGATAAATTTAATGAAAATATTAATCATCTATAAATAATTGTGTTATTCCTAATGCTATTAAATATAGATTTAATAGTTTCATGCTCGCATAGTAAAAACCTTTGCTCATAAATATAGAGTTCGAATAAATATGGCAAAAGGAAAATTCTAATCAGTTTAGAAAATAAGTGTCTTTTAATGAGTTATGTGATTATATTAAAAATTAACATTCTATTCCATTTTAAAACGATGTTGCTTTAAAATCTGAATTGAGTGATCATATAAATTTTTTTAATTGTTTTGACTTTAATAACAAACTTAGAATTTTTAAAATAAAAATTTAAATACTATATTATTTGTCGTAAAATTTATAAAGAAATATCCAGTTCTAGTAAAAATTGTGTTTTTTTTAATTTAGTCACCAAAACAAAAAAAACAATTAAAAAAATAAAGGATGAAATCACGCAAATGCGAATGAATGACATATGTGATTTAGTAACAAATAATATCAGTAAAATGGAAAATAAAAGAAATTATTTAATACAGGATGAAAATAAAAACACCATATAAAACTGGATATTTGTGGTGATTCTAATTTTACAAACAGATAAAAAAAATATGGTCATGAAAACATAAGATTAACAAATGTTGACAATCATTGTTCCAAGCGATGCATTATATTTAGATTACTTTCAATCGTATCGAATACAAAGTAAATTTAACTGGAATACTAACACAAAGAAAAACCTATACATATTTTAAATATCATGCTGGACTGAGTTATTTCCGTTTCTTTTATTGTAGGGTTTTCAGATTTAATAAATATATTAATGATTAGTCGATTATGAGAATCGTGAGAAGAAAACATGACGTCAAATTTTCAAAACCATTTATTATAAAAAACGGTGATTAAATAAATATAAATGACATGATGTTAAACAACCAGCTAACGGATATAAAATAAATATGTGTAGGTTTATAGTTTTTAAAATAATGTAAACAAATATTTTATTAAATGGGTAATAAACACTTGCTGTTTGAAGTGTAAGAAACATAATGTAAATATTAATATAAAATTAGAAAACACAAAAAATGGAAAAGTTGTTTAGAAGAGTGTGTGTTCAATCCATAAATCTAAAAAACATTTAACATAAAAATATTATATAAACCAATAAGATAAAATATTCTTATAAGAATACTAATTTAGTTTGGAATTGATGATTTATGGCAAGCTCATATAGTTGAAATAAATTCTGAAAATTACAAATAAAATTCAAAAATTAATAAATGATATAAATATATTTGAACTATTATCAATGTTTTATGGAGATACGGTTTTGCTATTCAAGTAAAAGATAAAATAAGCTATAATCTTGTAACAGCTTTTGAATCAATTCTCAAGATACGAAAACCAATAAATTTACAAATAGATAGTTACAAAAAAAATATAACGGTAAATTAATGAGAAAAAGTTTTTTTTTTTAAAAAGGATACAAACTTGGTTGTATTTATTATTTATTTATTTTAAATTGTTATTTAAAATCGATAAAATTTTAAATTTTAACATATAAATGTTAAATTATACGAATTTGAATTTATGAAAACTGATTATCCTAATCAATATTTAGTTGAAAAAGTATTGAAAGACAAAGTTGTTTAAATTTATGTTCAATGGCTTCGATTTGATAACTCATAATTCCAGAATTAGTAAAAAGGAAGTTGTTTTATTATTAAAGTGGAAAACTTAACAGCACCATTTCAAAAAAGAAGAATTTTTCATGAGTTAAAATTTTTTTATAAATTAAATAAATGTTGGACCTGTTTCAAAGATAGATGTTATATTTTCGAAAATTAAAAATTTAATTTTTCTATGAAATATTATAAAGAGGCATTTAAATTGAATATTTTTTGAAGTTCATAGCATAGTTTAAATTTTTATGAATACATTAATTTTTAAATTCATCATTGCATTACCTTTCAACAATAATAAAATGTTGGGTTGAAATTTCTTAAAACTTCATACATTTCTCTATGGAGGAAGTTCATAAATTTTATATAATATTTTATTTCCTGTATAATCATTATTAATTCTAAAATAGTTTCCGTTAAATGTGACTCTTAATGTTTCTTTCATTGTTTAAAATAAATGTATATTATTTGGATTATATTGAAATTGCAGAATTTCTTCGCAATTCGGATGCTTACCATAATTGTATTTAATCGTACATTAACTTTTTTTTTTGTTCTGACAACATAATAATCGCAATCAATATTGTCATAAAACCATTTTAAAAGTATAGACTTTGCTAATATTTGGGGAAGAATATTTGGTCTCATGTCAATTTCATTATTTCTTTAATTTATTATATTATTTCATTTATAACATAGTCTCGTAAAAAATTTATATAATTGTCATTAATTTTATTGGATTATTTTGAATTACTGATTTCTATTTCTAAATTTTTAATTTGAGTTTTGACTTTATACTAACTAGTTTTTCTAATATATGGAGAAGCTTATTTTTTAACCTATTTGTAAAGTTTTTTGCTTCTTATTTTTGAGACGAGAAAATTAATGAAAATAAATTAGATTCATAAAAAAATATAGTATTTATTTTATTGAAAGGTGGGGGTGTCTGGCAGACATATCCTATATTTCTACAAATAATATTATCATCTTCACCAACATTATTTATAATAACTAATTTTAGTATCTTTATATACTAAAATCTCACCAATACATTTTCCTTTGCATCAAGGATTCTTTTATTTTTACCAAAAAAATAAAGCTTTTCGATTAATGAATACAAGAGAATTGCTTTTCAGATCGAGAATCATCTCAATTTATATTTCGTTATGTAAAATTCAGCCAATGACTTGACATCGACTAGAATTTAAAAAAATGAAATATCTAACAGTTTGAATTATATTTTTGTATTAAAATTAGCTCTAAATAAATGGAAAATATCGATAAAAAAGAACTTTCTTCTAATTTTATCTAACTATTTTTCATCCTGAAAACGAAAATATAAGAAATTTGATAGACAAATTAATTGATGATGATATTGATCATTTGTATGTTATTGATGAGGAGATGATAGATGCTACTTATACAAAATTTATCAATTTTATTGAAAATTTATATTTAAGTTTTACTTTAGGATATATTGAACTGATTACATTTGAAGTTAACCGTCGGATTTAATTGTTTTATGGTTGATGGTTTATTGACCAAACAGGTATTTTCTTTTTTATTTGATAACAATTTCTATTTATTTTTATTTATTAGTCATCCTTTGTGCAATATCATTATATTTCTCTTATAGCTCATTATATATTTTAGAAATTATATTTGGAAATTAATCTGGAGATAGTTTATCTATTACAGTTTTATTTATAACTTTATTGTTAATCTTAGTTGTGATTTTATGGTTATAATATAATATAATCGTGTAAATTATCTTAAACCTCGGCATCATTCAAAATTGGATTTTCTACTAATAAGTGAATTTCATTTTGTATAAAATCATTTAAATAGTATTTTATATATTTTATATTCCTATTATGTAATCCTTTGTCTTTTTCTACTCTAAAGCTCTGAAAATTAGACTTAAAAAATTTCTTATAATGTTTCACAATTAACACATGGTCCACAATAAAGAAAGATAAATTTACTATCAGGATGTTTTCCAGTGTTATATGTTGATAATCTTGAATTAATTTTAGTTGACAATCTTGAATTAATTTTAGTTGATATTATTAAAGTAATTGTATCTTTCATAGTTCCACGAACTTTAGAGAAATAATTCTTCTGTAATAAATTTGTAGTAATAACACAAATAATATATACTTTAATTTTTTTATTTTTATGATTATATCTTTTTTAGTTGTTCACTTGAATTTTTTTCTTTTTAAATTGCTTTGTTTTAATTAATTTTCAAATTCTATTGGTATTTTTCTTATTTCTTCCATTTTCTTGCAATTCTACTGCAAATAGTTCTTTATCTTTTATATCTTGTATCTTATAATTCATTTTTGTAATCGTCAAGATATGTTGAATAATTCATAAAGATATCTTCAATAGTGATACATTGTTTGTCTTCTGCTACTGTTATATGAATATATAACTAATTATTTTAAAATTTAATACCAAGAGAAAAACATAAGTTTTTTTAGATGAATTATTTGGGGTAATTTTTTATGTTAATTGTGGTTATATATTTATATTCTAAAGTTATTGGAGTATAATATTTTGATCTAATATCTTTTAAAACGTATTTTGTCCACGTTATATAAAATTTCATTTTATTTTTCTTATTATTTTAGATTTTGTAATGAAAAGTGCTGATATTCCAAAGTAAATAAAATATAATTTGTTAATAGCTTAAGTAAAAAAAAATTATTGGTTAAAATTTTTAAAGTCATAAATTATATCTTATTTTTCAGAACATGCCATTCTATGCGCTAAAACCTCACAATGAATAAATCAATATAAATTTTTAAGCAGGAAATTCTTTCCTCCTGTAATATCATATTTATATGTTCAGGGTTCTGCTTCAAGAACCCTGTACTATCATTATAAACAAATCAATATTTCATTTGTGCATTAAACAGTGCCTTTTCAGAAATTCAACTTTTTATATTTATCAAGTTTTTATGAATTTTCTTTATAAATGATGCACTTTAAAAAATTCTATTTTTTTATATTTATCGAGTTTGAATTTTTTAAATTTGATGACTATGGAAGAGGGGTCAGTGAGTTAAACAAAGACATAATTAAATTAATTTTCATTGTTTTTAATTTTTTAGCTGTGGACTGACCCGCACATGGATTTCTTTAATTAGAAAACATAAAATCTCGTTAATAATCAATCTTTCATATGAAAGAATATCTAGTGGGCGGATAAACAACCTGTGCTGAATTTTTACTTGCAGACCCTAAGACCATAAGGGATGAAAAGTGCCTGTAATTTGAGGCACTGGAAAATTATGTCTTTCTCAATATTCTTTAACGAATATAAAATATAGTTCTTTAAATGTTTAAATAAAAACTCATTAAAATGGTATCCAATTTGGATTACATTCAAACAATTTAATATCCTTAATGTTATTTCTATATTTCCCGTCAATATTTTTTCGATTAATTTCGGTAGTAATAAATACAAAATCTTTATTCCTCAATTTAGCACAAATTTCTTTAAATTATTCATAAGACATATCTATATCTGTCAACAAAATCATTATAAATACGTTTAAAGTTAGATTAATCTTGTCTAAATATATGAAAGGATTTTGTATTACCTCTTACTTATTCTTTTGGAACTTTTGAAAACGTTTGAGCTATATAAAAGCAATCAATATTTTTATGCCTTTCTCGAGTAAAGAATTCACGAAATGTAATCATGGTTATCAAAAATCACCTCATTAAATATAATAAAAAAAATATTTTTACATTAATTTTAAAATCTATTTTGGCAAAACAATTTTTAAAATTTTATATTTTTTTAACTTTCTTATAGTACTAATACATTTCTATTAAACGAACACATTTTGCTTTATTTAAACTTTTGTAAAAAATATATTTTTAAAATTTAATCTACTAGCTTTGTATGCAAAACTAACTACCAAATTATCTTTTTCACAGCTGCATGTAAAATAAATAAGTACTCTAATAAATGTAAAAGTTAACCATTATTTTTATTTCTTGGTTTTCTTCATTCATTTAAACATCAACATCCCAGTCAATCTTCGTTTAATAAAAAAAAAGAATTTCCTATATAAATGAATTACTGTTACAAGTTAACAAGTAATAATTCTATATTAACAAAAACACCTCATTATGATATTCTTTATTATGAACACACTATTGCTTAAATTCGCTTTCGTTCAAAGATATTTTACACTAAATAAAAACAATAATACTATCAAAGCTGTTGATAGAACAAAGAAAATATTCCAAAAGATCAATATGTTATTGATAACAACAAATTATAAATTTTAATGAACCTTTTAAAACATATAACATTGTTCTATAAACAAATAATATAACGAATAGGATAAATGTCCTAAGTAAATACAACATATATTTGTATGATCAATTATCATACAGTTAAAACTTTGAAAGAGATAAAATAATTCAAAAGTATATAGTGCAAAAATTTAGAATTTTCATACTTTCAAAATTATAATTGTTCATTGTAATTTCGTTTATGGAATGTTTATCAATTATGATGAAATGAATCGATTAGAAAATTATTATTGCTAGTTATGAAACGAAAACAACATTAGGATTTCTTGATTTGATTGTTCACAAATCATAATGTCAATTATTTATATAAAATAAATAATCATAGCATTAACAATTTTGTTTTAGAATGACAGACAAAAATGGTAATTTAACAGATTCAAATTGTTCTGATATCGAAGTAATCTTAAAATTGAAGCAAATGAATGTTTTTTTTAAAGTTATTTTTATCAAATAAAGACAGTAAGTAGACTTTTAGAATCTTTGCTTATTGATTACAAAATTATAACACATGAACCATTCATTAATGGTAATGATATTGTTAGTTTGAAATTTTTTTATAAATTATTATTAATATTCTATATTAAATTTAAAAAATATGTTTATGATTTTAATTTTTGTTAATGTTTGGGATTATGTATTCCATGAGAAATATGACACTGATTATTCTTCATTTTTAGATTTAAAAATTTTTTTTGGCAGTTTATTTTTGTTGAATGATAGATTGTTTTTTTTTGGGGGTGGCATTTCACTTGTTCTTGATTAAAAAAAAAAGTTATATCCATATGGTAATGTGTCTATACTATCAATTAAGTAGTTCAAAATTAATTTTTTATATAATAGGTCTTTAATTCCTTTACTAATTTTCTTTTCTTTGTTATAATTTCTAAAATAATTATTAATTTTTATCTAATTTTAATACATTATCGGGTTGGGATTCCTAAATATTAATCNCATGAGAAATATGACACTGATTATTCTTCATTTTTAGATTTAAAAAAATTTTTTGGCAGTTTATTTTTGTTGAATGATAGATTGTTTTTTTTTGGGGGTGGCATTTCACTTGTTCTTGATTAAAAAAAAAGTTATATCCATATGGTAATGTGTCTATACTATCAATTAAGTAGTTCAAAATTAATTTTTTATATAATAGGTCTTTAATTCCTTTACTAATTTTCTTTTCTTTGTTATAATTTCTAAAATAATTATTAATTTTTATCTAATTTTAATACATTATCGGGTTGGGATTCCTAAATATTAATCTTTAAATACCCTGGTACTTTTTAAATAACTTGCAGCATCCAACCAGTTTTTACAATCAGATGTATCAAAATATTCTACATTAATTTTAATTTCAGTTTAATTCTTGACGGGCAGTATAAAATTACTTTCCCAAATATATGTACAAATGATATTGATGATTTCATAGTTATAAATGAGATGAGTTTTTTTCTCAGGTAATAGGGTTTAGTAAAATCTAAAAAGGTCCATTGATGCATGATATTAAATTTTCCAGGTCATAATTGTTTAGCTATAATATTTTTTATAATAATATTTTATCTTGAATTATCTCTCACATTCTTTCCAAGAAGAATATATTATCACTTGATGCATTATAAACACAAAAGTAATTAAGACATTTAATTTTTTTGCATTTTGATTTTTTTTATTCGTTGGGTACTAATTCATTATGTTAAATTTTTTTTTTACAGCATTTCCATTTTCATATTTAGTCCATTGATGAATCCATTGAAATTTCGTGCCATCTGTATTTATTAAATAAAAATTTAATATTATTTTTAAACTTTAACTTTGCCAGAGAAGTCGGTAAATTATTAATTCTAGGTCTGAATACATTTTTATCTTTCAAAACTCCACAACCCCAAAAATAAATTTTTTTTTCTCTAATGTTAACTGAGAGTTTGCGCATTGAACATGTTCAGAATTTTAACATAATGATTTATTTCATAATTTTTGTTTGAAATTTTATTCTGTGGTTAATGTGAAAGTCATTAAAAAAAAATCATTGATTAACTGATGCATTCTACAATAGATTAGGTCAAATATTAAAAGTAATTTTTTTCTTTGAATTTGGATTTTTAAAAGTAAAAAATTTTATTCTATTCTAGAAGTCACAATTTAATAACTACTCAGCACAGTTCTAAACGAAGTATTTGCAGTTATTTTGTAAATTGAATTTTTTATTCAGTGTAAGATTATGCTCAGTAAGTAAGTTATGTGTATTATTAATACTTACGCAGTATGTAATGGTTATATTTGCAAGTTAAGTGAACACTAATATGTTTACTCCTAGTTTTCAACAGTGTGATGTTTTAGGAACCCCAAGAAACTCACAATTTGGAAAATAAATGGGTTAAATTGTGTATCAGTGATTTATTATATCAATTATTATGTACTTTTGTGGCTAGGGAACATTTTTGTAGGCACTTTGGGTCTTTATAATTATATCACTTCAACAAAGATAAATTATTAGTGCCCCAAATATATGTTATCACGGTGCTCATGCAAACGGTATAACATTTGTAATTATAATTTGAAAATGTTATTAGAAGTAAAACAATGAATTTACAATGATAAAAATAGTATACAAGTGGGCAAGAATATTTTGCTGAGACCGCTTACGATCTACTGAGAAACAATTTACAAAATAAAAAAATACAATAAGGATGTATCTTGTTTGTGTAGTAATGAAGATAATTTGTTACTAAAAAGATATAGCAGTGGTATTAATCAAATATTTTCGACCATAGATAACTTGTCTTAACAATTTTTTTAAACTTTATACTTTGAAACATACAAATAGTTTAAATGAAATTTATATTTTTAAATACTTAATAATCACAATATTTTAATTTTCAACAAATGTAAGGGAAAGACAATTTCTTGATCAATGCTTTCATAACTAAAAATATTTGGAGCTATATTTTACGGTCGAAAAAATTAAAACAAGTGAAATTTTTATTACACATAGATCACGTTTTAATTCTGGAATATTTAACGTAGAATACCGTCTTTATTGAGTAACTGCATTAAGATGGTAAAGAGAATTAATATCTGCACTCAATAAGATAAAAATTAGAGTATTATATCTCATAAATACATGCTGAACACTAGTCACAACTTACCAAATTTATGTGATTCATGAAGTAATATCTTGTGTATTAAATCAAAGTAACAAAAAACACATTGCATGTAGAAATATAAATATAATTTTTTTTAAATTTGTTATCTAAAATATTTTATGATTAATTTTAATTTATAATAATTATTGAGCTTAAGTTATTAGTCTCCTGCACGTAGCCTGTTATGGAAATTTCTCTCTAATTAAGATATAAATATTGGTTAAGTTTTAAGTTAAGCATTATACATTATTAAAATAAATCTTATACTTGCTGCAATAATAAACCTGTGTCTTATATTATTTATTTTCAGATGCCATGCCAGTGAAGAATACTTCGTGGAATATCATTTTCCCCTGGTACACCGTTGCGTTTAGCCCGTGGAATGACATGGCTGTTATAAGTGAGTAGCGATGTATACCGATCATGTAATTTTGCTTGTTATCATTCATGTGTATATAACTAAAAAATATTTTCATTGTGGTTTTAGAGGCGATCCGAAATTATTCTGATTCTATTGAGTAGTTTTTAGTGAGTGCATAAAAAATATTTTTTTGCTAACTTTTAACTATAGTATATTAAAATTTAAAGTTTTGTACACACCTGTGTACAAAAATTAGCGAATACTTAAATTTAGTATATAGCCTGATAACGATAGATAAAATGAAACAAGCAGTAGTCATCCCATGTCAAGATTCTTGTAACTTAACGAAAAGAAAAGTTTTATTTGACCATTAATAATCTATCATTATTGAAATATGATTTTACGTTCAGTATTGTCACAAAGGTAATGAAAATCTTTAAATAACTCCGTTTATTTATTTGCTATGTGACAAACGTAACAGATGCGTAGTTATGTTCGCTTTCAGTAAGATTTTGGGTATAATCTATTCGCGGTTTCTTCTTACTTTTTGAATAAAACCTTCGAAAAATAATCCCATGTATGACGTTCCTGGTCGTTTCCTAAGTATATCATGTATCAAAAGCGATTTATACTTGTGTAGAAATGAAAGTATCTATATTTTTGTATCTCTCATTACATTTCCGTACTCGGGTAACGCGAGTAAGCAATAAAATCATGCAAGTCTGTCACGGAATATCGAATGTTAAAACTGTGAAATTCACGAAGGTAGACGTTGGATAAAAATGCTAACAAATCTCAATAAACAACAGAAGAGCAGAAAAACAAGCAGTCTGGTTTAGGCTGACGTATACCAGTAGCAGTACTGTTAAATTGCTACAAACCGTACAGAGTGCAAAATAAGAGACGCCACTTTACAGCGACGAGCGACAACAGAAGAACTGGCGCCTTCTCATATATATGCAACGACCTGCGATACCTTAGCATGCAGTATTGTGTAGAAATTAAAGGTACATANTAAAAAAATATTTTAGAAAGATTTATTTTGTAGCAATGCTTGAAATTAAACATTAATAAGGGTTTTAATAATTTACGAGTAACCGGAATTATAAATCCGTATTCTTTCCTACTCGCTTTAATTCATAAGAAACAGATCGTAAGAGAGTTAGTGAATTTCTTAAAATGTATAAAAAATAGTGTCACTCCAGATTGATATTTCTCAGAAAAATGAAGATACACTACATAAAATTTTCACAAATCCTTTTCCTAAATACCTTTACGAAAATTCCTTGAAAATGGAAATTTGTATAAAATGAATGGCGATATTATTTTAACAAAATAATTTTGAAAGTACTTTAAGTGTGAGCATAACACTTTGCCGGGTGTTTTATTTTAACTAAAAGAACTGGTTAAATATAACATAAAAAATAGGAAAAATAATTCGGGAATGCAACAAAATAGACAGTTGGTGCACTACTAATTTGAAACAGTGTTATACCTTTCAGAAGGTTACTGGGTGTTTTAACACCATACGCCTCAGTTAGGAAAGTTTTTCCTCTGTCGAAGAACACAAAGTAATTAACTTTAATTCATGATGGAGTTTACTGTTCACTCTAAGTTTGATGAAGTGTAAATTTCAAGAAAATACTCTAATATGAAATATTTCTTCTGCAGGTGGTAAACTAAAATTTTCAATTCCCCAAAAAAATATTTATTATTATAAAATCAAGGCAAAAGTTAATTGCTATTGCGATAAACTATTTAGCCGTTGCACTTGAATTGTTTCTCTGAACCAGCTCAATGCCATTCGAAAATAATTGCTTTATAAGAATTATCCGGAGTAGGTTCAAGAGGAAATAACTCAACTTCAATTAAAATTTCGATTTTATTTTCGTTTCAGATCTCCAGTGGATTTATATTTTAGCAACAAAAAAAATTTGCTTCAAAATTTCATAATTATGTTTTAAAACTGAACACAATCACATGTTTTGGCACCTCTAGACGCTATATGGACATAATATTTTCAGCATACAATTACCACAACTTTTCGAATTTTCGAAAAAAATGTTAAATATCAGAGGAATCTAATAATTTGCTCTGAAATTGACATTCACCTAACTAAAATATTGGTTTTATAATTGGAGCTGTATTTATTGTAGACGGAACAATTAAAATCCAAGATTATTTCCAGAAATGAAAGGCATTTAACAACTGTAAACAAATTTTTTGTTATTATGAAGATATTTAAACCATTGGAGAAAATACTGTTTAAAAATGAAGGGTTACGATTGCTTATAAAATGGCACTGTTTTCTTTTACGGTAAATAAAATAATTTCCCTTTACTTCTTAGCTGAACAAATAAAATTGCCTACAACAGCATTACCTCAAATTAACTATTAACAATATTTGCAAGTCTTAGTATAGCCCTCAGCGTATCTACCTGAAGTTAACTATTAACAATATTTGCAAGTCATAGTACTGCCAAGAGGAACACATGTAAAGAGGAAAATTTGTCTTAAGTAGATTGAATACCCGTGCAGTTGGACCACAAGGACGAAACTAATTTTATGATAAATAATTATATATTAAAGAAAATTCATTAATTTATTAATTAATATTTGTCCACGTTCACGTGAAACATCTCGATAACAAGAATATTTAATAAAGGTATTTGGTTTCTATCTGTACTAAATTATTATTTTTGTTGTCAATATTTACTGCTGTGAAATAATTTGGCTGGAATTATGGATTGTGTAAACGTTTCGAGAACACTTTAATTGTTGTATATTGCCGTTCATAATTAAAATAATTATTTTCGCGAAGTTCATGTAAAATATTTTGAGTATTCCGTGCACACAAACTAAGCTATTGAATATTTCTCCCAGCTCAGTGAAATTCATATTCATACGTATTCAGTGGAGTTTTTGTGGGTCGAGCGGGAAGAAGGGAAGAAAATGGTAGAATTGTAATTAATATCACATTTAAAACATATCCACGTACGAAACCCTATCTAAGGTGTTCATGTGTGAATTAAAATTTCTACGCCACGTAGGCCTAATCTTATAGTGAGCGGTAGTATCATCTTCGCACATGAGATAAATTATAAAACGGATAGGTTACCAAGGCAATCTATTGTGAGGCATAAAACAAGAAATTTTTTTCAGGAATTACGTTTAGTAACATGCAAATATTTGTAAGGTTTATATGTACAAGCACTAATGACTTGAGATATACATGGCTCTAAATTGTAAGATGTCACACCCATGTGTCGAGGTGGCTGGACTGTCGCAAGTTCGAACCCAACCCACAATATCAGACAAATGTTTGACCGCCACGTTGGATTCCCAAGTGATGGAAAACCGTTACATCCAGGGAGCCCCTTAGTCTTAGTTTTTGCCTTTTCGCATATCAGCAACACCTGAAATTCAAACAACCATTGTTTAATTGGCTACCAAATTATTTTTGCTAAAACACAATTTCTTCCGGTTTATTAAAAGAACACACTGTAAAGTTCCGGATATATGTTTCTTGTGTGTAAGGATTGGGGATAAAAAAAATTACAACCAGTACACCCTAAAATATTAAACTTGACTCGTGTATGGTGTATTGATAGCACAGTAGGTTTTGTTATAAATTTCCCGAATTTGTCACATTGTCGAAAAATATCGCTCCTATTACCAAAAATATTCTGATAGATGTATAACCTTGCATCTTGCAATCTGAGTTTAGGCAATTTCAACACCATGACAGCAATTCATTATAGTTTACTCAACCATTCTGAATTTGTAAATGACAAATTATTTTTAATCCGAGACTACAAAGAGAAGCATTTTAAATTATTATACTTTCCAAATATCGAGATTATTTAGGAGTAAATTATTTAAAGTATCGCCAACCGCTTCTTTCTCCCCCGGCTTTCTATTTATTTGTTAATTTAAATTTTAATAGTCGTCAATATTCTAACAAATATCTATGCCATAAAAATAAGGTGGGTCTACTGGTTTTCCTGGTGTGTCTAATATAAATCGTTTTCGACATCACGGCATTATTTTCAATAAATATGTATTTTTGTTTGTCTAGGTAGCTATATAGAAAATAACGAAAAACAGAAATGTCAAAAGTAAAACAAGGTATATTTTACAAAAATAGTTATATATATATAGATCTATAGCTAGGTGACAGTGAAAGGTACCTCAGTATCACAGCAAAATGTATTGACCAAGACGAAATAAAAACGGATAAGATAATATGGTCGTATTGTTATATGAGATGCAGACATTTTCACCCTTTTGGTTTTCACGCCAAATCCATTAATGTGTGTTATTTGCACAGGCGATCATATTATTGGTGTACATTTTGTCTACTGAGTACTCAGATTTATCCTCAAGAACTCATGCAAGTTTTTCCATTGTTATTTATTAACAATTCGTATTTAAGGTTTTGCTTCATTGCTCCCAGTTAACAAATTGTCTTTATATTTCGATAGCTGATGAAATAAAGATAAAGACTCGAAGCTCAAAATTATTTTATTTTAAAAATACAAAACTATTTTCATATTCATAAATAAAAGTAACTATGTTTTTTGACAACAGAAGTGATACCTATATTATTAAACACTCAAGTATTGACTTTTGCATACTTTTTTTTCTTCATGTGACAAATAGTTTTCACTTGGCATTCCTATACCCTTTCCGGCAACTGAGTGGTCCCGGAGAATTTTTTACTTACTACATCTATAAGTAATGAAATATACCAAAATAATAGTTGAACTCATTCGCTGAAATAGCTTTTTAAAAGGAACTTAATTTAACCGAAGTTGAGGGTTTGAAATGCACATTTTTTCCCAGAGATACCTTCAATGGAAATACAATTTTTCACATAATATACATATTAATATAGTGATTGGTAAATAATTACGCTTGTAATTCATTAATACATACCACTAATGTAATACACTTCCAACTTCTATTTATGGAGACCTACTCGTAATTGTTAAGTATAGAACAATTCTGTTCCACTAAATTACGGCAATATTATGATTAGGATTATTTATTAATAAGGATAATTTTCTACATTATATTGTTCGTTATTCTTTTTAATGTTTAAATTACTATTAATATATTGCTTTGTATAAAGAAAGAATGAGTAACCTTGAGTCTACCATATTTATTGTGTTAATACTATCACATCAGCTAAATGTGATCCTTCTATGATTCAGTGCCGAAATGTATTATTTTCTTTAACTACGCCAGAATTTTATCCATGGAATGAATTTACTCATATACTTCATTCAATAATTTAAAAAGTTATGTGCATTTTCCTTAAATTTGTAAAATTCAGTACACCTTTTCGACCAAAAAGATTTTGTGCATATCGTACGAAAAGCTATTCTAACACAAGAAGAAACAAAATTATTCCAGAATCATTTTAAAATGTTAAAAATTACAAGAATCGGCTGTATGCTTGCATGTAAATATTTGCTTGTTTATATGCATATGCGAAATCTGATTTACAAAAATATTTATCAAGTGTTGTTTGAATAAAACGCACATACACAGAATACCTAAATAAATTTATCTTTAAGTTCACTTTAAGATGCGTAAGAATACAAAATAAATATACTGATATTCCGTAGGTTACGTATTACAGAAAATTTTTTATATAAATAAGATATAAAATTCTTAAGAGAAATGTATGCTACTTCAAATCCAGTAAAGCACATGTCATGAAAAGTTGTTTTCTTATTTGCAGAAACAGTTCCTTAATAGTGATTTGAGCATAAATTATTATATTTTTAAATATTTTCGTAAACTGATATTTACTTGAGCTTGCTCTTTTTGTCAAATTCTTAAAACAAAACATTTTGTCCTCAAATGAAAGTTGCAAGGTAATATTACAGTAAACTAAAACAAATTTTAAGTCGTTATTTACAACAAAATTGCAAAATGGCTGAAAGAGTTTTATTAATTAATCTATCACGTTTATTTTAAGAAAACAATTTTTAAAACTTAAAATTTAATGGAATATGAAGACTATAATGACTGCTTTGTTAAAACTATAAATTTTAATGTAAATTAAATTTGTAATTAATAAAAGATGATGACACGTCAGATTTAAGTAGTACCTACATGATAGTTTTGTAGATTTAAAATATTGTTTACAATAAGACTATTTACCATGTTTGCATATAATCGTGACAGCTAATTTTACAGTTGGTTTTTGTTGTAAAGAGTTGATGTAAATGAATAACGAAAACTAATTTATATGGGTTATTATAATCATTATGTGTATATATTTTAAATAACATAGATTTTGACAGATTTCTGTCACATCTTAACTTTTGCTCCATTAATTACTATTACTTTTTTAAATAAATAGGATTATTTGATTTATTTATATATGCATATATACATGAAGTTTACTTATATAGTAAAAACTGTAACAAAAAAAGAAAGGTTATTTTAATATGGAATTTATAACCAGTAATTTATTTAATGATAAATGAAAATTTAGACATGAAATATAAACATGATATATATACGTATAATATAAAGGTTTGCGTATGTATAAACGTTAATTTTAAAACTATGTATAACTTTTCATCAATTTTTTTTTTGTTTATAGAAATAAAACATTTTGAGCCCAACATTTTAAACATACATATTTAAAATGTTCATAACTTACATCACATACAACACAACCATTATATATGTTTTAAATGAACATATTCTTGTATAAATATGCAAACAAATTAATACTCTCCCTTATCAGTTGTTTATGAACTCAAAACAATTTCGTGCTAAATAAAAACTATTAAAATTTTTCTGCCCACCACTTGAAAAAATAATATCTTATTACATCTTGATGTTCTAAAGTAACATCGCCAAATATAACTAAATAATTATTTTCGAATTTCTCTAAAAGTATAACTGTTTTGTTATTATTAAAAATAATATGGCATTCTATGAGCATTTACGCATAAAAATGAAACAAAGTAACAGAAAATCAGACAAGTCCTAGACTATGAACAACAAATAACTAGGAACAATAGAAGAATCTAGTTGTTAATAGAACATGAAGCAACGAGCCACAGGCAACAAAGTGAACAAGTAAATTGGTGAACAACAATCACAATTAACACAACAAAAGTCAATAATGAATCGAACAGAAAAAAAGCATCAGAGGACACGGTGTGAAAATGTCAACAAAAACTTCCAGGAAAATTAAAATAAGACTAACCAGCTAAAACGAAAGTAAATCTTGAAAAATTATTACCTTATCAAACTTTATTGCAAAAATATAAAAAATAAGTAAAACTATTAAAAACTCAGAGAAATGAAAATCAGCAAAATGAAAGCCCTACGTCAGAGGATGTAAGAAAATAAAAATTTACAACAGGTAATGAAACAAGACTTCGTTTGGAGAGAGAATCAGATTACGTACAACAAATTCAATACGAAACATTAATAATAACACCATAACATAAAATTAAACAAATAAAGCCGTAACAATTCTTTAAGTTCATTATGATACAGATTCTACAGGAAATGCTATAAATTCTTTCGATCAGTTCATAAATGATAACATAATTTCAAAAGCTCATAACAAAAGAGAATAAAAACTAATGTATTAAGTTAACCAGAGTATTATTAAGTTTCACCGTCACAGGCAAATGTTCTCGGTTTTAATGTAGAAAAAGTTATTAAAAATCAAAAATACATGGTAGCAAAAATTTAAATGATTTAATACTATTGACGTTTGTTGTAATTTTGCAAATAGTATGGTTTAAATATGATTATTATAATCATTTCAAAATTAGTATTATTGCTACTTTTTAATCAAAATAAAGGTTTGGATTTAGAGATACAATTGTATATAAACCTGCTCATCAAGTAAATAAATATTAAAAAATATTGTTTCAATAATTCGAAATGAAAAGGTTGATTCTATAGATGTTGATGGTGCATGTATTGAAATGCATATGTAAAACAATAATGCTTGGTGTAATTCTAGTACATTTTGTACTATATTTTCTTTATTTGTATCTTAAATTTTATAATTTCTAAATGGTGCTGCATTTATTATGCTATCGATTACAAGACTTTTATCATCTTCGTGTATTAATAAAATCTTCTTAGTTTCAAAAGTGAAAACATTGCGTTTCTATTATTTAAGTCAGTTCATTTAACATTTATGATTGTGTGTATATATATGTGTATATATATATATTCTCTTCCTCCAAAAATTATTTTTAATCTTCAAATATAAGTTCATTATTAACCACAATTTTTCAATACTTTCATGATTTCTTAGTTTCTTTACAATCAAAATTTACAGAATGAATTTTCATCTTGATCCAACAAATTATGCCAATTTTACAGTGTTGTCATATTTCATATTACCAATGTTTTATTTATTTTTGTCATATATTATGTTAGTATCAAATTAATATATCATAATTTTAATATCTTCGAGTATTTGATTTGTTCTTAAATCATATATTAAATAGTTTCCATATTTTATATATGTGTGTACATGTATAAGGTTAATGTGGGGCAAGAGTCATATGAAGTCGTAGTTATCACAGTCGCCGTTAGATAGCATCAACTTTCTAATAGAGAATTTTCTAAATGCTTTCTAAGCACTGGACACGGCTGGTAGCCCGCTGCCGGCATTAATGAAAGTACGGTCTCAACTGTCTGTTTGGAGTGACGTTTGATGTAATTTTTTTTGTGTTAAATAAGTGCCTGCAGAACTGCATCGAATTAATGTTGTCTAAGAATAACATGTATATCTACGTAACAGGTAGATTTTTCCCTGGTATTCATACGAGGGTGTAATTTTAATTACGCAACTGTGAAACGTAGTTGGCGATTTACATTTTTCCGGTTTGTTGCGGCAAGTTTCCTGGGGCAAGAGTCCTCACACAAAGGATTATGTGAACTCTTGCCCCACAATACCAAACATTATTAAAACCTTTTTGAAACCGATTTTTAACATGCGCAGAACTTATACATTTTGATTGTCTGGTAGAAATAAAAGTTAAATATATCTCAAGTTATAAGCCAAATCGAATACCATAGTTTACCAAAGGAAACAGAGATGTTGGATAAATCAAAATTATCAGCCTAGAGGTAGTACATTGAGAAACGTTTTCTACGACAAAAGTAATGAAACAGTTATATCATTTTAACAGATTTTAGTGTCATAGTACACCAAACTGAAAGTGTATTATGCAAATTAATGTAGTAAATGGATGTCAGCACACCCTGCTAGATGCAAAACGCAATTTAAGATTACTAATTCGTTTCGACTGGTTTATGAAAAGGCAGCTACTGTTGGAATTGCAACCAAAGGCTTTCAGACATGTGGCATACTGCCAATGTAATCCGATATTTTTTCTGAATTCGTCTGTCCTCCATCTGAAATTACTGGCAGGCCTCCCAAATAATGACAATCAATCGTCTCCTGTTGGTGACAGTACTAATAATACGAGTGCAGAAGTACAGCTTGCTTCTACTTCACAGCACATTTCAAAATTTGAGGAAACCATGCACTGTCAAGGAAGACATGCACTGTAACAAACGTTCCGGTTAGGCCTACTGAAAGTCGCCATGAAAATATTAGTAAAGAGCGTGCTACAGGCAGCTCTACCGACGTCTCCTCCAATGCTTGTCATAGGAATGTGTCCACTCCTGTGAATAATCAGGCATTCCCCTAAAGCTAGTCATCCACAAAAGGGGCGCAGAAATCTAAGACGATCTCAAATACTCACATCGTCGATATATGCTAAAATGCTGTCACTACCAAGTGAAATAAAAAATAGGTCTAACTTTAAGAAAACGACCGTAACACAAAATCAGTAGTCTTGAAGACCAAAGGTGGTGGAGCACAACGAAAATTGACATTAGATAGCGAGAAAGACATTGCAAGCTCTGGTAAGGTGAACTATTTCTTTGGTAGATTTGGTACAATGCACGAATAACCTCCTTCTGTGGACTGGATTATGTGCAACGAATGCAGATCAGGTCGGAGAAACCCTGCAATGATTATATGGGAAAAGGCATTTCAAATATAATAGACGGCAATAGGAAACTTATCTCACTGTAATAGGATTTCCTGATACGCATTAACGTGTTCTATTTGTATCGTAGGTTCTCACAAACGAATTAGAATTTCAGATGTAGTATATATTCATACACATTGCGTTGTCGGATTATAAACATGGGGTTTTATGTGAAATACATCATTCCAACAGACACTATCGACTACTGCTTCCTTAAGTGCGGGCTCTTGCCCACATTACCATATATATACAGTATATATACAGGATGAGTAACTTTGAAGGTCTATAATATCAAAACCAAACAACCTACAACCTTGATTGAAAAATCAAATGAACCACGAAACTGTGAAGTTTGTTTACCGTATCTTCATAAATGTTCAGTGTGACCACCACGATCGGCCCGAACGACATCTACGCGATAGTAAAACTAGTTCCACGCTCTTGCCAGCATGTTCGGTGTCCACAATTGACGGGTAACTTGACGACCTCAAAACGAGAATTACGGACGCCATCCAAACCGTAACACTGGACATGCTGACAAGAGTGTGGAACGAGTTTGATTTGATTATCGCGTAGATGTCGTTCGGGCCGCTCGTGGTAGTCACATTTAACATTTATGAATGTATGGTAAACAGACTTCACAGTTCCGCGGTTCATTTGATTGGTCAACCAAGGTTGTTGGCTGTTTGGTTTTGATATTATATACCTTCAAAGTTGGGGTATTCTTTTATACTCAGCTTGTGTGTGTATGTATAGATGTATGTATGTATATTTATATATAAATATATGTGTATATATATATATATACACACACATATATAATTCTTTTATTTAGGCTTTACAAAATATGATGAAAATTTTATAAGTGTTTATTCTTTATTCTTATAAAATTGTCATCATATTTTGTAAAACCTAAATAAAAGTTTGTAGTTTGGTTCTGATACTAACATTTCATATTTTTTTAGATATATAAAATTTTATATCTACTCTTTCTAGAATTTTAATAGTTTTACCATATACCAAATTATACATAGGTTTACAAAATTCTTCTTTAATATCAATATTTGCTTATGCTTTTGAAATAGTACTAAAAGCAATATATTTTATAAACCAGTTATTTTGCTGTAACCAAAGTTCTCTATACACATAAGTTAGTTTTCAACTTTGTTCGAAGCATAATTTTCTATGACATTAAACATTATGTTGCTTATACCTTTTACTTAATACAGTTTCAAACTTATTACTACATTCTGGTGCCATACTACTAAATCAGCTCCTAATATATAATCATCGTCAGTTTCATTCAATATATTTGAAAATGTAACTTTCTATTATATTTAGTAGAAATTCTTCCTTTATCCATTCAGATTATCCAAGCGGTAAACATTCTGACATAAACCTTCCATAAAAATTATTGACATCTAAAGGTTTTCTTCCATCAGAATCCTGTAAAAATGTATTGTTGACTTTACTGTATATTTCACAAAATTGAGAAATAACACACATATCATTTAGAAATAATATAATTCTACAGTCATTAAATTATTACAATTCTATAAGTGTTGTTTATTACACAGCCTCCAACTTAAACTTAATACAATGCAAATAAAGAAGGGTTCAATTGAAAAGTTTTAGGCATACGTCTATCAAGTTTTCAAATATTTCAGCCAAAATAAACACATGTAATTTATTATAACGTGCTCTATATTCTTACATATTTGTATTAAACCTCTTCCATATTAAATTAGTACGACTATAATCTTAAGATATACGTTATTTATTTAACTCTGAATAAAATGTATTTTTTGAATGTAGTTGTATTTTTTTAATATTTTTCTAATCAATTTAACCTTATATAAAAATTAAATCATATAGTTCACCTTCATAGTAGTTAGATGTTTCTGTAAATTTTTCTCTTTTTTATTATTT
This sequence comes from Clitarchus hookeri, assembly GCA_002778355.1. Lineage (NCBI taxonomy): Eukaryota > Metazoa > Arthropoda > Insecta > Phasmatodea > Phasmatidae > Clitarchus > Clitarchus hookeri. Next base: position 124,231 of record NQII01001040.1, read on the forward strand.
TTAATATAATTATCTATATTAGCACATATAAATATATTTTTAATATATGTACTAATATAAAATCCAATCGACATTTAACTTTATTATAAAATGATATCTATTTTTCTTTATTATAAGTAATTAAACTAACATCTCAGTAAATAAATGAGCATCATAACATAGTAAACTATATCATACTTTTAAGAAATTAGGTCATCCTTGATTAAAATTATCGTAAATAAGTGCCGCACCTGTGTATTTTGCACTTTTACGATATTGATCGTTTGCTTTTCTAATATTATTATTAATTGATTTAACCTATTCTGACATTACTTCAAAATTTTCTTATTTTTCCAGTTAAATTTTCATTGCATTGTGATTTGTCTTAGAATCTAATAAGCATCCTTTTCTAATAATTGGTACATTATTGAAATTTCTTTCCACGGAAATGGGATATAACAACATTATCATAATTTTTTTGTTTTTCTTCAGGAAATGTTGTTATTTCATTAGTTATGCTATACAATTTCTTAATTTCTTTAGTTTTTTTCGTTACATTTCATCAATAACTTTTGCTGCATCTTTACCAAGAATATAAGAGGCTTGTTTTATTTATATTTTTATACCACAACAGAAGAAGGAAAGTTTGTATTCTTGATATTTCATTATTTGCGATTTTGTAGGTTCTGATACAGGTAGGTAGGTATCTTTCCTAGCAAGTATTTAAAATCTGCATATACTGCAAGAGGAATACATTGATAAAGTTTATAAATATTAAAGAAATATATTTTCTCAAATTTTAAAATTCTATTCTTACATATATATAAGTGATCGAGACTCTTCTTCATGTTCAATTAATTTTTCCTCGCCATAAATTATTTTTAAACATCTTTCACAGGAATGTATCAAATGTTAATTTTTACTACTTTTAGCACAAATTTATATTGATAGATTCTTAATCCTATTACAATAACTATTTTTATCATTAGTAAAATATAATAAAATTTAAGTAAAATATAATGTTTAAAATAATGTATATTAAATTTTAGTAAAACATAATAAAATTCATAAGTATAACTTTACTGTCACAAGTTTTTGTATTTGATAAGTAATATAATTTTTGTATGTATATAAGTAGTCTTTTAAAATTTTTTTATATCTGTTATTTTTATTGGCATTTTAAAGTTTGCTGATATTCTATATATTTCTAAAATGTCATTCTTATATTAAGATGCTGTAATTTCTTGAAGGAATATATTAGTTGATGGCAGTCTTATTCTTTGAATTTAAAATATTAACCGCTACATCTTCCTTCTAATTCTTTCATTTCAGTTAATACAAACTTATATTTTTCATAAAAATTTTCATCTAAATATGCTGGTTTATATATTTATTTATTTCGTTGTTTTAAAATTTCCTTCTTTAGTTACATCGTTTGTAGGATAAAAACAAAGTAATTCAACATTAACATTTCTATAATTTTACAAGACTTTGAAGTTAAGACCTAATATTTTGTCTCATTAACTGTAAAAGCACTGTAGGTGTTTTAAAATTCCTCTTCGTTATTAAAAATAAATTATTTAGTTAGGTCCTTAAAAAACAATGTTCTGATGTAATTTTATTTCGTTATTTATATTAATATTGGAAATGATAAATTATCACTAATTACTTGAATATTATCTATAATACTAACATTATTATTTGGTTGGATTCAACTTTCAGTTTATATTCTAGTAAATTGATACGTTCTTAAAATTCCTTTCCATAACTACGTTTATTAGGTTTACTACATAACGATTACAATTGACTTAAGTATGTATTCTTAGAAACATTGAGTATTAACTTAATTTTTTACATAAATGTCCTTCATTATTAACATTACAAATATAAACAAATTAAATATATTTGGTTTTTACGATATTTCGAATATTCTACAATTCCTTTATTTTGACAATATTTCTTCATTTCATCTAATTATAATCTTTGAAATGTTATAATAAAATACTAAACATTGTTTTATTAATATGTTATATATTAGCATAAAAATAAAAATTATCATAACTCTTTGTTTGCTTTTCTCTCTCCATTATTTACTTGTTTTTTGTTGCCAAAAATTTTATATAATAATATTTTTTCGTAAAAATTATGTAATTAATTTTTTTTTTACAAAATTACATTGTTGTAACTACAGTGAAGAAAAATCTTGTAATATTTGAAATTAATTATAGTGTTGCAATTGCTTTACATTTATATATTGATAAATTAAATAATCATTTTAAAACAATTATGTATTTTAAATTTTTAAGATAATACTTTTAATAATTATATATTTTTCATGTTTATGCAATCTTTGGTACTAAAATTAGTTTTTTGTTTCTTCCCTATTTTTCTTAATAAGATGCTTATTCATTATATTTTTGTTAAAGCATGACTTCGTGCTGACTTGTTTAAAATAGCAACTTAAATCTTTTAAAGTGGTCACAACTTTTACATTTCTTAAGAATTATTATTTTTTGTTAGGAACTACACTGAAGAGCAAAAAATACTGGCATAGGCGTGCGTATGCAAATAACAGAGGTATGGAACCAATCAGAGTAACGCGATGCTGTCGGCAGCTAGATCGGTTANTAGGAACTACACTGAAGAGCAAAAAATACTGGCATAGGCGTGCGTATGCAAATAACAGAGGTATGGAACCAATCTGAGTAACGCGATGCTGTCGGCAGCTAGATCGGTTACTGCTGCTACAATGGCAGGTTATCAAGATTTAAGTGAGTTTGAACGTGGTGTTATAGTCGGCGCACGAGAGATGGGATATTGCATCTCCGAGGTAGCGATAACATTTGGATGTTCGGGTACGACCATTTCACGAGTGTACCGTGAATATCGGGAATCCGGTAAAACATCACATCTTCGACATCGCCGCGGCCAGAAAAATATCGTGAAAGAACGGGACAAACGACGACTGAAGAGAATCATTAAACGTGACAGGCGTGCAACCCTTTCTCAAATTGGCGCAGATTAGATTTGTGGACTGCCCTGCAGGATTCATGGTGTGAATTGCCTCCTGCATACCTTCAGACATTAGTCGAGTCCATGCCACGTCGTCTTGCGGCACTTCTGCGCGCTCGGGGGGCCCTACACGATATTGGGAAGGTGTACCAGTTTTTTTTTTCGCTATTCAGTGTACATCGCCATGGAATCGTTAATACGTGTGTTTTGAAGATTAGATCTCCTTACATTCTTTCCACACTTACATAATATTATATTTATATTATATATTTAATTCCCATATTCAGATTTCAGTTTATGGACATTTATTAATGCCTGTCTCCAGTGAAAGAATTCTTACAAAAGAAAACTGATAAATTTTTAATGATCTGAAATTTTATACATCATTCAGTATTATTACCTTGTGTATTTCTTATATATCATATATATTCATTTTAGCTTTCTTTTATTTTCATTAGATATATTACTGTGTATTAATTTTATATAGTGATTTATAAAATTGTGGTTTTTAAATACATTTACTACACAAATCACTTTTATGTATTTAATATTTTACAGTCAGATTTGTATTAATTTGTACATTATTTGCATACATATCCTACTAATATTATAATCGCGAAAGTTTGTGAGGATGGATGTATGGATGTTTGTTACTCTTTCACGCAAAAACTACGTAATGGATTTTAATGAAACTTTATTATAATATAGCTCATACATCAGAATAGCACACAGGCTATAATTTATGATGATATTTTGTGTAAATTGGCCAAAATATAACGATTAGTGTCAAGTAAGTCAGAAAAAATTCTGCCATCTGCTAGCTATTTTGGCGTGCGCTGTAAAAACCGTAAGAGTTACACGAATATAATGTATGGTGGAAATGTTTTTCTTAAGTAGTTATACAAAAAAGTCCCCGACAGCATATATCTATCTTTTATGTGTAAGCCATTATTGCCAAAATAGTGAACCATAAATACAATAAAATTTGATACTATATTTCCAATGCACATTTTGTAGTAACAAATTTATTATTTATCAAAATAAATACTTTTATCGCTTCTGATATTTAAAGTAGATAAACTTTGTCATTTATACTAGGTAATTCGGACAAATATTTTAAAAGTTACGACTATGAGAAAGTGAGTGCGCGCTGCTAAAATGGTTCGCACCGCATTCGTGCGCACTCAGTGTAATATTTTGCTTAAGAACTATTTCTTTCTGGCTATTACCAGCACACCTCTTTTTTCACTGTCTTTATTCATATAAGTCACACAAACGCGCCATCGAGGCGCTTGATCGCTCTCTACAAGACATACAAAGCAATATAAAGTTGATGGGTGGTGTGTTAGTGTTACTGGCAGGGGATTTTAGACAAACTTTACCTGTTATCGAGAGAGGCACTGAAGCAGACGAAATTAACGCATGTCTGAAAGCATCATATCTGTGGACCAAAGTTGAAAAGCTTTATCTCACCACTAACTTGTGAGTCCAGTTATTCAGCGATGTCGAGTCAGGTGCATATGCTCAAAAACTCCTCGAAATTGGTGAAGGCCGTCTAGAAACCGACCAAGAAGGTATGGTTTCTTTTCACACACCAATTTTGTCATGTTTTGGATTCGGAAGACGAGCTTATTGCTAAAATTTTTCCGAATCTGCAACAATACATTCACGACGAAAATTGATTGTGTGAATGAACCATACTGGCACCAAAAAATGAGACTTACGAAAATAAATAAAAAAATCTTGGACGAAATAACTAGCGAAACATCAGTGTACAACTCCATCGACACAGCCATGTCATCCGATGACACTACGAGCTATCCTGTGGAGTTCCTAAACTCTTTGGAGCTATCCGGGGTGCCATCCCATANAATTGTGTGAAAGAACCATACTGGCACCAAAAAATGAGACTTACGAAAATAAATAAAAAAATCTTGGACGAAATAACTAGCGAAACATCAGTGTACAACTCCATCGACACAGTCATGTCATCCGATGACACTACGAGCTATCCTGTGGAGTTCCTAAACTCTTTGGAGCTATCCGGGGTGCCATCCCATAAGCTGGAATTAAAGGTAGGTATACCCGTTTTGTTAATGCGCAACTTGGACGCGCCAAGATTATGCAACGGTACTCAGTTGCGAGTCACCGAACTAGGAAGGTATATTGTGAAGGCCACAATATTAACTGGAGAAGCCAAGGGAGACAATGCGCTTATACCACGCATCCCAATTATACCTAATAACTTACCATTTAATTTTAAACTTCTGCAGTTTTCATTAAAAGTTGCATTTTCAATGACTATCAACAAATCACAGGGTCAAACCTTAAAGGTAGCAGGAATACATTTGGGCACGCCATGTTTTTCCAACGGTCAGCTCTACGTAGCTTGCTCACTTGTTTCTAAATCGTAAAATCTGCATGTTTACACTGAACGAAATAAATCGTTTAACATAGTTTATAGGAGTATATTGCACTAAATCGAAGCCTAAAAAATATAATTATTACTCATACAACAGAATAGGCTATTATTTCTAAAGACATATACGCAGATATGATAGTAGTTTCCTAATTTACTATCAAATAATATTGTAATTGTCTGTTCCCAATTTATGTAGTAGTGTATCGCTGTAAAAATTAAATCGTACCCGGGCGAAGCCGGGCCGGGTCGCTAGTGAATATATACTTTTAATATAGTAATTTTTGAAAAATGATTCAAGCCTTCAACTTTTCAGTTTTTACATCTTTTTTAACTATCGTCGATATTAAGTATCTCACTAATCCATATTTCTTATTTCAGATTTATATAACTAATTAATTTCCCTTTTTTCTTTATCATGGGAAAATTATCTAAAATAAATATGTATTCATTAAATAATTTTGATGGATAATCTTTCTTTTCTTATACTTCTTGAGTCTTAGGTATTAAAATTGCTTAATTTTTAATTTCATACATATACGTTAATTATAAATTTATTACATCAAAATTATTTCCATTTTCTGTAAAACATTTGTATTAATAAACTATACAAATATATACAATACTCAACAATTCAAATGTTATACTGCTGTAAAATTCTCTAAGGTAGAAAATGAAATTAGAATACATCCAATTTACTAATTGTCGATGACAATTACAGTTTTGAAAGAAAAAAAAAACATGTTTTGGGCTAAATTTTAAAATGTTGTTGCTAGATAAATATACAAAAATGATAGAAAAATCAGTTTAAAATATTTCAATGACAAAATACATTATCTTATAAACAAAAATATTTGAAAAAACAAAAATACATCAATCTGGATATGATTTTCAGGCTGATAACGATTTATTATGTGTAGATATTAGCTTTATGTTGTTTCTTAGTAGTGATTTTCTTGTTTCAGATATACGTGTTATAATATATTTATATTAATTTTATGATGTATGTCTTCATAAAAAGTACTGAAAAAAAGTTATATATTTATATAGTTTTCAGTATTTAAGAAGTTTATATTGAAGTGTTGTCAACATGCAGTTACTTTTAAAGAAATGTAACCATTTTTTGCTACTTTAAAGTGTTCTATTTTAAAAGTCAAATTCAAGGTCACTGCTCTTGTACCGGCTTTTTATAGCTACTATGGCACGAATAAAAAACTTGGGAACCACAAACAGACTGGTATCAAAACTGTTGCATCTGGACTTCTTATAGGTATGAGCTGATTCTAGTAGTGTGGAAGGCACACATGTTGATGCCAAAATACATACACGCCTATTGCACGCTTAGGTATAATCCGAATAATCAAGTCTAGGTTCAAGCATGCATACGTACAACCATTAATGCATTCATATCATTCATGCAAACATGCACGCACATCTGCACGAATGCATACATACATTCAAACACACGTTGATGCATATGCACACAAATGTTTACCCTCATAAATGCATGTAAAAATGCAATCCCGGTTCCCAATTGTAAGCCTATATTTCCATGGAAAGAGGGATGAAAATAATCATGCTATGAATGATTTTAAGAGGGAGATCATACAAAACTGAAGATTCTCAAACATATCATCCGAATATACGTACCGTCGTTTTTTTTTTTAGAACAGACTCCTGTAATGCGTTGAATACTGCTACGCTGCCATCAAAGCTGACGCCACGATTACAGAGGTGCGTCATTTGCCAGGTGAATTAACTAAGCGCGTCACATCTCGCCTCTGTAAGCGACAAATTTCTCCCGCGTCACACCTCCAGGATAGAGAGGATTACATGCGTAAGCCGGATAATGCTGACGAAGAGGCGCGCAACAAACCAATTGACGTGTGCTCATAAGGAGGATAAAAATAATTAGCAAATCTTCTCAAATTTCAACCAGCCTTTTTAATGCAAGCGTTACGAGTGGTAATTACATATTCGCGAAGGCAGTGAACACTTTTTCTTTTGTGGTAGAAAAATACAGTATTTTACGACGTAATAAAATTGTAGCCAATGGAAAGAGGAACTTTGTATGTATCCTTACAGTTTATTTAAGTATCGTATTGCTTGATAAATACGTTTTCCGTGCATTTAGGGAATAAAAATCAGTATTCTTCGGGACACGTCTGGTTTTACTTTGGCGTACTGGTCTGTCATCATTGCAACCCAGATACGATGCATGGTTAAACTGAGCCCGCATAATTCCTACGAGGGACAAATTGGAAAATTCCATCGGTCAGTGGATTTCCTCATTATTTTATTTGTTATGTTCCGCTGTGTTGTCATTGGTGGCATTGATGCATCGAAGGCTTACGTGTCAGTTTAGGATGCATCTGTCATGTAGATATCACGTCACCAAATGCGTCTACATTGATGCACGCGTGCTACTAATTTAAAACTGAAACATAAGAATAATTTTTACCGTCAAAAATTAAGTTACCCTGACTTTTCTAAACTTACAGAAGTTTGTCTCCTTTGCACGAAAGCATAATCACGTGATTATTTTATATTATTAACTCGAGCAAACACGCCCAGTGTCTTAATGTCAATGGTCGAGAAAATTCGTTCAAGATTGTCATAGCTGCCGGCCAGCTTGAAATTAATGTGATTCTGAATTTAAGTGCAGTTATCAAAGCCTTTATTAATTGACAAAAAAGATAGATGTTTGAGGGAAGTTTCTTTTAAAATTAGCAACAGGGCACATCGTCTAACTGCCACGCCATTGGTCACGTATCCACGTTTCTTCAGATATTTGCAGTCGATTTCACGAACGCCATTAATGTCTTGGGTTTTGAAGACACCGTAAATATTTCACAGGCTAGAGTGGCCACGTGCATGCGATATCTGCCGTCCTACGTTCCCGCCCAATCGTGAATCACTTCGACTGATGGTTTTTGAGCCACGAGCCTACGAGAAACAGGAGCTAGAGTGTGGATCTCGTGCAGAATTTTCTACACGTCCTGGGAGGCATATATGAAGCTTGGCTCACCGCCCGATAGATGGCAGCAGCCACCCCAAAGCATTTCAAGTGGCTGCGGCACTTCAAATATTTTCCTAGAGTAACTGGGTTGTATCTGCATACAGACCTCACAGAGCGTTCCGGGAATGTGCCAGTTTCAGTTTTCTGATATCTATTACGATATAATAACCAAATTTTTTTTTCTCTGCGACGAGGTGTTTACGTAACAGTTTATAAAATCATGATATGCGACTAAATTGCCGAAACTGCCAATATCCATTCATCGTACCCGTTGTGGCTCTATCAGGAAAAAGTATGGTTTAAAGTTCCTTTATTTGGGCTTTTTCTAAAATAATGTTATATAATTTCATACATCAAGTGAAAATAATATTCAGGTATTAATAAATAAAATGTATATTTTATTTCATCTATAAATTAATTAATAACCACAAAAAAGAGTTGTATATAACAAGTTCAGTCTCCGACAATTGAAATAATTATTAAATGTAAAAGTTTTGAAAAGTTAAATAATATTGTGAGTGGCATGATATTATGCTATCCTTCAAAAGTTTGATTAAATTCTAGATTTCGCATTTCATAGCACACTAATTGAAGAAATATAATATTTTCAGCTTGCTTAGATAGTGGGATATATTACAATTGATTACCAATTTATTTTTAAAAAACGCTTAAAACAAGGCGAATTTTTGATTTGGGGTTATAAATAATGTTTAAAATGCGTTGTTTTTCGTTTTACCACCTTCAGTGTGGCTAGAACCAAATCTTCTTGAATTCTTAAAAAACTACATCTTGCATCAGAAATTAAGGAATACGTAATTTTTAGAAAGATCTTGATTGTAGCGGGCTCCGAATTGCTTGGTTTACAGACCCGATGCTTAGAAAATTTTGAAACCTGCCAGATGCTATGATCTAACCGTGTCACATACAACACACTATCTTTATGAACGTAACTTTGGATATCCAAGTAGGCTATAACACAAAAAGAATGCGTTAACTTAAAAATGTTTATTGGAAGAAATTGTAGTCACAGTGGATAAATACTTAGTTGAAAATCCCTGCCTCATGTTTGAGATAGAAATTCATATTGAATTTATTAAAAAATGAAATATATTACAAAAAAATGTGATTATATAGTTAGCAACAGCTGTGTAATAAATAAAAAATAATTCGTAAATAAAAATTTTGGGAAAACTTATTTTAAAATATTTCCATTAAAAATATTTTGTAAGTCCTATTCACTATAAATTCATATTTTATTAATGTGGAAACTTAAATTCTGTGCTTTTGAAAATGTTATTTCAAAAGAATAAAAATTAATATCAAAGGAGTTAAAAGTTTATATTCTGGGGCTGGATCACATCAGATATTCTTATCGTGTATTCAACCAACAGTCGTGCAATAAATAAACAATAAATTCCACCACAAATGTTTTACAACACTTTATTAATATTTTGTAGTCACTACAAATTTGAAATTTTATTGCGGTTACTTAAGTTCTGTGATTTTGGGAATTCTTTTTTTAAGAATAAAAATGTCTACTGTTTGCTTGACTGGTCCTGGAAAATAAAAAAAGAGGCTTATTGTGAAGAGTTATCGGTAGTCAAAAACTATATTTCACCGCAGAAGTTTGACAAAACTCCAAGTTAAACATTTTTAATCACAAATACTCTGTAGTCGCAACAATATTAAAATTGTGCTGCATTAAGTGTTGTGTTTCTGGGAGTTTTTCTTTCAAAGAATGAACATGTGTAGTGGTTGCATGACCGGTGTCAGAGGGTAACGTGACCCCCTTAACTGTAGTCGTGTGCCGGTAAGCCCTCGCTGACCCCTGCGCGCGTAGGGACCGGCCTGCGACCTTCGACCCGGCTAGGGCCAGGGTCTGTCGCCGGCCACGACGCCTCGCCTTCAGCCGCGGCAACCTCCTCATAGCCGGTTCTCCGAGACCACGCCTATCTTCGCCGCCGGCTTTCCTTTAGTTCCTTCACGCTTTTTGAATCAAACCTTTGAAAAATCACTCCATGTATGACGTTTCTTGATACTTCCTTAATATGTCATTTATCACAAACGTTTAATATTTTGTTAACAGAAAAGTATCTCAGTTATTGTAAAACTGAATTTTTAATTATTTTCTATCTATAAACTACAATATTTCTTAAATTATTAATGTGAAGAAAAACAGGCAGAGAATAGGTGTTTTTTTTTCGTAAACGCCTAGTCAGAAGCGCTTCTTATGCAAAATGTTACTACACTGAGTGAGCACTAATGCAGTGCGTTGCCCCTTTAGTGTAGTTTCCTACACTCGGTTAAGCTTTGTTTGCACGAGGCGGAGGAATATCCCGGATGTAGAACTTTAGTAGGGCTTCAGAAAATTTGGAAGTAACCGTGAATTGCCTATACGAGCCCAGTCTTTGGACGGCGGAGACACGCGTCTACTCTGGGGAGTACTTCATTTTGCAAGTGGATCCAACACGAGCACACGTTTACGGTCAAATAAATAATTGAGTTTTGAACTTTGAACTATCCAAGCATCTGTTGGTCTGAAAGTGGGCCATGGGCAGGTTGAGATATTTCGACCGGGTTTCTTTTATTAACTGTATATCTGAATTAACAAAGCCATCAAGTGCAGTAACAGTTGGTACAATGTATACTTAGCCGATGAAAAATTATGACTGTGTTTTGCATGATAGCTTACAGAAACCACAAAATTAGTACACATGGAAAAATAGTTGTTTTATAATTTATACAATTTTTATATGTAGAACTTTGAATTTATATAAAGTCTTGATATTCACAGAATTTAATTTTTTTTAAACTCCCGTTAAAAACGTTTTTGAAAAAATGTATTTGTTTTAAGGTGTATAAATTTAAATATGGTAGAGTTGTGAATGATATTGTGTTAATTTTAAGACAAAAATCGTGGCACATTTACTAAATTTGTTGTTTTATGCCCTAATTATTTTTGGTAAAAAAGTTACCAATTTTTAAATCAGAATCTTATTATATGTTTTAGTACGGCTCTATATTACAGCTACAACCTTTTAAATATTTTATATATTAATCTAATCCTATAGAATTTTATTAAGTACTTTAAATTCTGTTCTTGATTTTTTTTTTTTTTGGGAATTCCAGCGCTGTGAGACTTTTAAAAAAACCTGTAAGGCTCATAACGCACAAAATGCCATTAATTGTATGTGTAAAAATATGTAAAGAGATACAAGGGATATTTTCCTAAGTTTTATTACAAACTTTTCATATTACCATGAATAATACACACTATCGATGCATCTCTCTGGTATAGTGTGGATGACGGAACCACAAGTCCAGATACAGGTTCTGAGCCCAATATATTTAGCTTGGTTTTGAAGAGATAATTAATCTTTCCTTTATAACTGCCCAATAAAAATAAAATACGATCCGTGGTTAGCATAAATTGTGATACACACTCTGGATCAACAATAATATATCTGCGTCGTTAATTCTTAAAATTTTTCAAACATTATTGTATTGGTGATGTGGCATGTGATGCACGGTTATGGACGAACAAAAAATATTTCATTATAGAGAATGCTATAGATGTGTTAATTTAATTTCTGCCTGGAATCGTCTAAGGATTCATGACGTTACTGCAAAATTACCTTCAAAATTTAGTTCATTCTAGCTGATAGCAAATTTTCCATTTTCCTAAGACACACACGTCATGAAAATTTGAGTTAATAATTTTTAAAAATATAACTATACCGCAAATAAATTTTTATATGAATATGTGAAGTGTAACAAACGCTTTTCAGAAAAAAATACTTAGAAAATCTTTTGTAGATAAGATATTGTTTTACATGACATCCCTAAGTTGCGTCGTTTATTAATTTTTATATAAGATATAACATAAGACACGCAATATTGGTGTTTTATCATAGAAAAGTTGTAAATCTATAACCCTATTTGCCTCTATGGTTATGATAGATTCACATCTGGCTTGAGATTGTTTAAAAAAACTAGCTTTTCTTACCATATTGTTAAACCTTACTTCTCACGTCAAGGTAAAACGTACAAAAAATTCAGCATATGGGAAGAAAATTATAAAATTATAAATATAACTGTATCTTAAGTATTTTTTGTACTAGTGTGCCTCTGTTTAATATTACAATGATATTTTTACGTGTACTGCAAGTTATTTTAGAGGTATTTTTGAATTTATTCTGCAAGTCGAATCTTTGCACAAAATGCATAGTTTTGCGATTTGTATAATCGTTTACAAATTAGAATAAACTCTAGAATAAGTTCAAAAGAAAATGTTTGCATTTTTATTTACTATCGGTTTATGTAAGACAACACAGAGGCCTAATGTAATATCGGCTTATTAGTTGTAAAAATGCTTACTTTTTATACTTGTTTATAAACTAAAGAATAGAACGTAAATGAAGATCTGAAATACCAAAACAATCTTATATTAAAAACATTTATGTTGCAGATCAGTTCACACGAGTTTGCGACTTTGATAAATATACTTCTAACGTTTAAAAAACCGTGCAATCCAAACATTTTATAAATATATGTGTACATGTTTAAACTACATAATATAGCCTCTTCATTTTACTGCATAGTAACAATGACGAACAAAACTTATTTCTTTCGGAATTGTAGTTAAATTTTACCACGCTCATTTAGTTTTTGTAGTTTTAATAAATCAAAGAGATGGAATAATTTTGTTCCAATGTATAAAATACCACACGAATTAAAAATTTCCCGTATACTTGTATTTATGGTATTTTATTTTTATTTTTGTAACTAAAAACTTCTTGCTAATTGCCACAGCTCAATTTGGGACAGTTTACATTTTGTCATTAACTTCCTGCACAGAAAATTCCAGAAATGTTTTACAGTAATAGGTATAATTCTAAATAATAATAATTTTTGTAATTGCCACAAACAATATAGATTGTGTATACAAACTTAACAACGATAATGGTACTCCAATCATGTAGAAAACGAAAAATCCTTGGTTCTATGCTAATAGTACCACCACATCACCATAGATTTTGCCAACAAAATGAGAATGTTGGAAAATGGTGTAAATTATTAATTGGAGTAAGGTTAATTATTTTCATACATTTTATATATCGAATTTATTTATTTGTTTATCAAAAATACGTTTTGTTAAATATTAAATTATACTATTTTATTTGCAGGATTTAAGTTTTAATTTGCAAAATTCTATATGTTTTATTTGATTTTTTGTTCTTTTAACATGCAAATAAAATTTGAAAAAATTTAAAAAGTTAAATTAATAGGTATAATTCATAAAATAATTTATTCATGAAAAAAATTGATAATTTTGAATATATTTAATAAAGTGTACGCGAGTGTCGTCAAATAGAATATTTCATCATCATGGCACTAACTAAGGATAACGTTATGAAATAAATTAAAAATTATGTGAAAATATGAGATACTGTGACCAATGTTTTTTAGTAAGAAAATTTAATTAACAATGGGATACAACTTATAGTCTCCAGCTAATGTATATTCGTAGATTTTTTAATTTTTTGTATGGAAATAGTACAGGAGCGCTGAACACTTGGAATATTATTTTAATGCATGCAATCAGTGTTCAGCTACAGCTATATATTTTTTGTGAATTTTGGAAGTTCTTATTGGATAATAAGTAACGATCTAGTGTAAATATACATCACAATATTTAAATTGTTATTAGATATTTTGCCTTCATAATTTGCACCAAAATATAAAAAAATATAAAAGTAAAAATATTTACTTGACATTTTCTGAACTCGCAGAAACAGAAGTGTTATATTGGTTAACCTACCTTTACATGTTATGTATCTTGGAAATATATTTTGAAATAATAAGCAATTAAATAATATTTGGAGTCAAATATTAGATGACAAAGAAATTCCTTTACGTCATCTTGTGAGTGTACAAATTATTCTAATAGATAAAAGTTTACTTGTACAATTTTAAAAATAAAATGATTGTATATTGGTATAAGACCATATTTACGTGTGTTAGTAAATTCACCAGCATGTAAAGAAACTGAAAATAATATGAGAAACCTTTTGAAAACCAAGTAGAATTACACAATGGGCACGTAAACGAGAGAACTTCATTACTTATCTCGTCACTTTTCTGTGGTAGCCAGAATTTATAGTGGTTTACCTCAGTCCTCCCATATTTAGCTTCTTCCTAGAATTAAAATAGCTATTTGGTATTATCAATGTTAATACTACATTTCATTTAAAGTATTTAATTGAATTCTTGAGAAGATGTTTTTCGTATATTTTGAACTTTCAGGGATATACCGTGAATTATTGTCTTCAGGAAAGTTGATACATACCTTTTTCTTAAATTTCTTCATTAAATATAAAAAATAAAATTGAAACTTATTGTAGACCTTGAATTTCCCTGAACAACAATTTTTCTTATTTTATCTCCTTTATCACCATCAGTTATTACTGTTATAATTTTACTGAAAGCTGTAAATTGACCTCTGGTACCCATAGTTTATTGTCACTATATTAAAAATTTCAAAGAAAATATATAAAAAAGTATAAAAATAAGTATCGTTATTGAATAAAAGAATATCTCATAAATAGGAAGTGAGGTTTGTAGTTATTACGCCCACAGAAGATATTTTTTAATATTTTTAATGTTATTTATTATATGGTATTATATCATTTCTAGCTGATAGCTTACTTCTCACGTCAAGGTAAAACGTACAAATAATTCGTCATATGCTAAGTAAATTAGAAAATTATGAAATATAGGTCTGTCGTAAATATTTTTATATTAGCCTCTGCTTTTATATTACAATGATGCTTATTATTACACGTACTGCTACTTATCTACCGCGAACCTTGGGGCTGCTCCTTGAGCGTTGCATTTCGCTGTTACAGCATTCTTTTATGGTATTTTGTTCCATTATTCTCCGTGTAGCACATTTTGTATAAAATACAACACAATCAATCATTTTTGTAAACCCATCTTCAGAATGTTTAAGTAATTCTCTATATATTTTAAGATAGTTAAATATATATATATATTACAAGAGAATTCTCTATACATTACAAGATGATATAATTGTTATTTTAAGAGTTTAAATGCAACTTCAAATTATGTGGTTAGAAAAATGTCAAATTTTTTATAGTCTCCAATTGTCAGTGTTATTTTTATTAAATTTGCTTTGTAAAACTTTTCTTCGTGTTGCATGGCCATGATTTCTCATATTTACTAAGTAGCTCATCAACGAATTGGATATTTGCTTTTTGTAAGTTTTTATTTACATCGGTGTACATAAAGTAAATTTCCTTGCNGTTCAGTGTAATTTTTATTAAATTTGCATTGTAAAACTTTTCTTCGTGTTGCATGGCCATGATTTCTCATATTTACTAAATAGCTCATCAACGAATTGGATATTTGCTTTTTGTAAGTTTTTATTTACATCAGTGTACATAAAGTAAATTTCCTTGCATACTTGCAGTTTTTATTCATGACGGTTAAGATACCATCTCAAATGAACTGAGCGTTGTTTTGTAATATGTTAACCACGGCATACAAAACCAGCTAAAATTGTGTTAAATACATTTTGAGTTATTCCTTTAAAAATAACGGTATCTCATTCATATATCTAATTCATACTTATTTGCACTGTTATGTAGTACAGAAAAGTGTAATTATGGTATACAAATAAGTGTCTTTATTGAATAAATAATATCTCATAAATAAGACGTGGAGCTTTTAGTAATTCAGTTGAAAGATGCAAACAATCGTCCACTGAAATTCAGAATATCTATAGCAAGTCTTGGAAACTGTTGTGTACAAAGTATAAAATGTTCCTGCACAAAATATTAGAAATATAGAACACTTAATGAATTGTCAGAATTTAATAATACGTTTCTCTGGTGGATTTAAAATTGTAAGAATGTAAGTCAACAATTTTTAATTATAATTTATCTAATAAAAAAATATGAACGCAAACTAGGCCAAAAAAATGTTCTTATAATTTTGCTGTTATTATCAACGCACGTTTAACAAACATGATCCTTATAAAAATTGAAGACGCTGATATTTATTAAGTAGAAATAAAGCCTTCATAAAACTCTTCTGATAAAACATAAATGCAATCCTTTTCACCCAGCCTTTTTTTCTCGTTCTTAATTTTTTTTTATGGGACAACATAGTCACTACCTACCATTTAAAATTACTGTTGTTTCCCCCGCTTGTTTACTGTAAAAAATTTTTGTAGTTAAAATTTTTTGTAACTAGCAGATAAATCTCATTGTACGCTTGTTTAAAACGTTATCACATTTTCTGTATTTATTTTAGATAATAATTAGATTATGCTGAACATTTTGTGAAGAAAAACATTGCAGTTACAAATTAAGCTTGAAAGGACAATTTTAGTGCATGAGATAAATTGTATAGCTTTGTAGCAGTTTCGCACATTTCTATACGCGAGATTCATGCCATTCCTGTTTTTGACTTCAAATGTTTCTTTGTTTTTGTAACTCAAGGGTCAGTCACTATAAGTCTAAAGAAAGAGCTGAACAGTTTAGAGTAAATTTCTTATGTTAGATGCAATAGTATTAAGTCCGGCCACCATACGAAAGCGAAGCTTATTCGACGAAACCATACGTTGCAGGTTGAGCATGAAAATTTTTAGCTTTCCCACCAAGCCTGTCGTGACGTGCCCTTAGCACCACCTATACAATCGCCTATTCTTTTCGCGTCTCAGTTTTATCACGCTGTTGTGTAAGTAACCTTAATGTATATGTTTCGTCGTTAATTTAAATACTTAAGTAAAATTATTAACTGTGAGTGTGTTTTATGAAGGGCCAAGTCACATGTACATACTTGTTAAAACATCGCTTTTGGTAGAAAAGTCGGCATCTTTACTGTCTTGAAATTGTCTCATTAAAACTGTATTCAAAATTAAGAAAATTAAATAAATGAATCAGTGATTGTCATTACTAAAGAGTTATAGAAAATAAAAATGGTGCCTTCTAAAAACTTAATTTTTTGGAATATTCTTAAAATTTCAAGAAAATGGGTCTGGAGGGAAGGAAACGTTTGTAACCACACCACACTGCGCTCATAGATTATTTCAAATCTAATTACTAAAATTCGCAAATTGAGAGTTATTTATAACATTTTACATTGATACGTCACGGCACTGGTTAAAGAGACTTAAGAAAAATAACATCATGCCGGAATTACTATTCTCATTTGAGAATCATTTGGGAGCTGAACTGTCCGCAGACGTCAATAAAAATAAAAAATTTATTGAAATAAATCTTTATTAATATTATTTTGGGAACTGATGAAATAATTCACAAATTAGCTACTTTCANAAAAATTTATTGAAATAAATCTTTATTAATATTATTTTGGGAACTGATGAAATAATTCACAAATTAGCTACTTTCATTCTTAGAGTTTCTTACTATGGAGGACGAAATCATTGTGCTGAATTAAAAAAAAATCCATAAAGAGGACGTTAATTAGAAGGAATTAATTATTTCTCATTTAATGGTGATTCGACAAATAATCAATGTCACGGTGCGTACAAGGTTACATGTACTATGGTTCTACTGTCTTAGCTGGCAAACAAAATCTACCGTTGAATCACTAATGGTTGAAGTGCGACTCGGCGAGATTCATAAGTTCTAAATGAAACCGAAAAAACTTAAAATTTTATTCGTTACGATCTTTAAATGATATGGTTTTTAAAAATCCCAGTTATATATTAGGCTGTGCAAGTACTGCTTCGATTGTGTCTTCAGAATCGCAATGTTTTGACGTCGCCAAGGACTGAACAACGTCACTGAGACGAAGGAGGAGATGAGAAAACAATTCGGAATGAGATTCAAGTTGGTTTCAAGATGTAAAATTTCATGCCTAAAATCCATTTACCTCTTCAATAAATAAAGGAAACATCACAGGTTTTTCAAATCAAATATAATCTAGAAATATAGTATCTCTCAACAAAAAACATGACAGTGTAAAAAAAATTAGTCCACAGCAATTTTTTTAATTCACGAAATGAAAGACATTATAAGAATTCTTACGTTAATCCAGCTGGCTTGCACGAAAATGAATATGATATTTACTTATTGGCTTTTACGATATTTTAAAGAATTAACGATTATTTTACAGTATTATCAATGTGAAATTTCGATTACAATATGTCACCAGTCAAAAACAAACAACACTTAGAAACTGCATCTGACTGCGCCGGAGGATTTAATTCATTGTAACCAGTTCTCACAGTAATAAAAAAAGGAATTAATCATTGGAAATAACGTGTTTAGTAGCTGAGAAATTCCACTGAATATTATTTCTTTTTTTCAAATACTTGTCCATTTTGTGATTTTCCCCTCCTGTCATTCGTTCGTGAATTAGAACTCAGGATTACACAATCGTCAAGATGGGACCTAATTTTAAAAAGTAAGCTTGACAAGCTTGTCATATATATGCAGCTGTTGTCACTTCACGTCCAAAAAACTGAAAAATTTGGAAACCAGCATCGGTGGCTCATTCAGTAAACCCCTGACTTATTAACTATCTACGATCAATATTAAATATAAGTAATAGTGCGATTTCATTTGTGCACTGCTTTGATGAGTAAAATGATTTTAATATTTAATTTTTATGAAATCAATATTAAAGTTATTTACACTGTGAAACAATTAATGATCCGACATGGAGAGAAGCATTAATTACTTCGAACTTCGTCAGATTTATACTATTACTGGTCATCATGCTTACATAATAGTACACCACCGTCGCTTAAACAATATTTAACTAATAGAGTTTTAAGAAAAATTATTATATATATGTACTTATGAATTATGTTTGCCATCACCGTGTAGTTATGCTATCGTACACGTAGTACAGATAAATTAAGCTGTTTATGATTTAAAACACTATTGATATTGCACCATATGCGTTGCACATTTGTGAAAATCACATATAACTAAATATCATACATAGAAATAATAAAAATCATGAATTTTGCTACAAAGTTATTTATATTTACATATTTTTTACTTCTGGATAATCTTGAGTACTTTACACCTAAGAAATACAAAATATTCTCGGGTAATTAAACTTTTACCACAGTTTTTTTTAAAAACGGAAGATTACTTAATTTTATGAGAAGATACGCAAGGATAAGCAAAATGTATGCTCAGCATAAACATAGGAATTTTTATCAAGCCCCGCTTAAGTGAGAATTATTGCAGTGCAAAAATTAAACACGACACAAATTTTACCTCGGGAACATATTCATATTTGTATTTATAGCAACGAAACTTTCATAAATTTGTAGTTTTCTTGCTCAAATTAGATTATTTCAGTAATTTAAAGAAATATTACTTTTGCTTTTCTTTAGGCAAAAACCTGTTCATTAGGCACTAGATAATAATTTTTTTTTTCAATAATAAAAAATGTGATTTTTTTAGGAATAATTTTATTACGCTATCTTATTTAAAAAATTTGTTGGTATCACAGCAGGAATATAATTTTTACTTACTGTCCACACATTAAACAAGTTAAGGTTGATAAAAATTGGTAATATTTTCTCGAAAATATTTGTTGCCGTAATAAACCAGTTTCCCTATTCATCCGTTAATTAACTTAAAAAAAACTACTTGTATATCACATACTCGAACACTAACCAAACAATCTAACCCAAAGATAGAAAATTTAACCTATCGATGACAGACACATGCAAATAACATATTTTTACATCAAACATATATTAAATATATGATTTCTTTGATAATGATTTATTTGTTAAAGATAATATTTTAAATTACAAATTCTATCTATTATGCAATATATACGTAGTTAAATGTATGGGACGTCTCCACTGTATTCTATTCCCAGGAATTTTTCGGCATCAACCGAGTCTACAAATTCAGATCAGAATTATTTGGAAAAATGGAAGTGGAATTCCACATTCTTAAAAATCAGCATAGTAGGCCTACATAAATTGTTCTACCGAAACAAAATACACTTGTAATGAAAACTACATCAACGTGTATTTCTACGTTCCTTTTATTCTAGACAGCACGCAGTCGCGACTGGTCTTGCATTTTACAACAATAAACATAGCATTTTGGAGTTCGTTGTTTACCACGACGAAATCGAAAATCACATTTGTCACGACTGAAATAAACTTATCAGGTATGGCACGTAACATTGCGCTGTGAGTGGGGGTGCATCAAATAAAGATGTGCTAAATTTATTTACCGTTTATGATTCATAGCAGTACAATTCTTAATCCACATCACGTGAATCTTGGAGTCTCAAAGTAATTAATGCATCGAGAATGCTTCGAGCGCTCATTTTTTTGCTAAAGAAAGTTAAATAATAATTTGATTTTCCTAAATGTGACCAACAACCTAGAGTTTCGTAAACTATCCTGTCTAAGAAAAGTTCTATTAATGAATTAAAAGTATGATTTTCTTTGTGAAACGATGTCTAACGTTTCAGCAAACTATTTCTCGTTTGCAACACTACCAACTACCAAGTTTTTTTAAAATTGTAACTATATAATTTTATTTTATAAAAGGATTTGCGTAAAACAAAAATGGCTTTGTTTTTTTTCTTTACTAATATTATATACTTCAATATTTAATTATGAGTAATTAATTCGATTATCCCACTAAGCCAATGCCGTAGTAATTCTTTTGATACTTTTGTTAGCTTGGAAACTGCTAAAAAAATTGTAATTGGGTGGCTAGTATGTATGTAGAATGTTATGTGGAAGTATATCGTAAAGTAAAGAGAGAAATCATTTTTTTATATTTGTAAAACTTTTTCACATGTTATACTATATATATTCAGACGAACAAGTACTGATACGAAAATACAGTGGAATTTCATGACAGTAGCAATAAGGGTCAGGTTCAGCTGCACAATTCTGTTCTTCCTTACTATTAGAGCAAACGGATATTGCCATTCTACATAAGTTGGCACTCCATAATAATTACGGTAAGATTAACGTTTACTGCATATTTGACCAATAAATAAGCATTTTTAAAACTGGAATGGAACTCAGTCACATATTTTATATATTTATGTATAAAATATACATATAATAGTGGTCATCGCTTTGTCTAGATAGCATCTTCATAATGATAAATAACAGATTTTAAATTTAATTTAACATTTTATGCGTCTTATAAAATATTGTATGTCGATTTAAATTTGCATAAAACTCTGTCAAATACAGAAATATTATTATTCCCTGCAGTTAAAGGAAATATACTTTATTTTTTTAATGTGCTATTAACGATTATGATTCAGTCCAACTCCAACTACACTTCTAAAAACGTACTTTGGGGTTTTGAATAAAATAGCTTATGAAGTTTAAAAAGAAAGGGAGAAAGTGTTTCAGTCATTTGTCTGTATTCGATAGTTTGTCATTTGTCTGTATTCGATAGTTTGTCATTTGTCTGTATTCGATAGTTTGTCATTTGTCTGTATTCGATAGTTTGTTCAGAACTATCGAAACCACGTCTACTGTGCTCACATTTCGTTATTATCAAAATTCTCAAAGTCTAATTTTTTTCACTGTCTCTCTTATGCTGAAGGGTATTTCTTAGTTAATGCGTCAATTAACAATGTACTTAATAAAATAATTGAACAAATTTTGCGGCATGAGAAAGTTAAGGCATTAATAAGAACAAATAATTAATTTTAAACATTTATTATTGTAGTAATACACTTTTTACCTTCTGTTAAATTTTAATGTTTCCTAATTTTGAAGCACTACCAAAGTTAACGTAACGTTAGAAAATGAAATATTTTTTGAAAAGCAAATCATGATTCACTATGTAATGTTTAATTAATGTATCACATAAAACATTTATATTTCCCAACTGCTAGATACTTCACTTAATAAATTTTTTTTTTAATACTCCCAGATCTACAAAATTGCTCCATTGTTAAATTTTTAGGTACTGTGCATTTTGTAACTTTTCTTGTGTTACGCTTACACCTTCTCTCTAAAAATATAGTTATCACACATAACTGTGCTGTACTGATCTTTATTCAATAATTACTATTTTCCTTCGAAATAATAATAACTAAAACGCAACATGGCGTACAATACAAAACAATCAGTTAAAAGGAGATAAACTGGGTTATATCAGAAATATTTATCAGCGGCCATAGGCATGGTCAATTATTTCAGTCTCTCGACACATTTAATGCTTTGCTATTTTTAACATTTCAGAGGCAACCGTGAAATAAATGTATGCTCAATCATGGCTACGGACTGTATTATTCGTAAATGAAATTTTATAAAAAGCATTGTCTGATTTGTTGAATTCGAAACTGTTGATCTGGAACAAGTTGACTTGGAAGCAACGATATCTCCAGAATCATGAACTGTGCTAGAGAGATTATTTTAAATTATTCTTGAATTTTAATAAATGTAATGGATTTGTTAGACTTTGGTAGTGATGCTTGTTGACGCAGCCAATAGTGACTCCATTTTTTTTTGCCACAGACTTAACGCTAGAAGCAGGCAGGACAGCGGGCAAATATTTACAAAAGTTGCGTTACAGCCAAAGTCTGTCCACAAGAAGAAACAAATGGTAATATTCACTATGATACAGAAACACATTGCGAGAGGCAACAAACAGCTCTCAGGTGACCTCCATGAGGATAATACTGATTTTAAATACCATCTTCGAATCAAATGTAATATTTAAATGTATAAAGTAAAGAAAGATCATTTATATCATTTCAAGATATTTAATTTGAATAAAAAGAAAATTTTATCTGGAATGCTGTTTTGACTTGATTTAATTCTCATTGTACATGTCTATAATAATTTGCAGTGACATTTTTGTGCTGAATAATTGCTAATCATAATCCATATCGACGGTACAAGTAACAGAAATTTCCAACCAGTTCTCGTAAATATCATCCGTAAACTACATATTGGTCAGATTAAAATTGTTCAAGAACTACAATAGATGTTATATTTATTTTAATAAAATACGTCATCGATACAACAATAACTTGATTGATTGGAACATAAATATTTATAGACATGCAGTCTTCGAAAGAGCAAAAACGGTATTTATTTAGATGTTTGTTTAAATACTCTATTCATGGTGGAGGGAAGGGATAGGCTTTCACACTCAATTAATACATATTAGAAATGAAAACGTTACCAACATCTTAACCTTACCACAAATTACGTCTTCGGTCACCATAAAGTCATTTATGTCAATATGTATTGCCAGTGTTCGTTAGTTATTTAAAAAATCGAGTGTTTTAAGTATGGCGAGGTAGCGTTTATTTCAAAAGTAATTTATTGTTATTGCTTTGAACAATTAACAGAGTTTTTCAACAAGAACTTACCAATAATACTATATTTATTTGTTCCCTTGATTCATCGATTACAGTTAAGTTTACACATCAGGCAATTTTTATGCTAACTTCTGGTTTTATGAAATAACTAACTGTCGCAAACAGTTTATCTTAATGTTTCCGCTGCTTACACAATTAGCTTAAAATGTGTTTGTAGGGTAGAAATCAATCCTTTCATCACACTTATTTATCTAAATTTTGTGCATAATGCCTTAAACAAAAAAAACTTATCTGCTGTTAGTTCACGATTAACTGAACACTTACGAACTTCGTGATTAGTTCCTCCCTTCTTCTCACTGTGTATTTTTCCGCCATTAGTATAAAATAATATTTCCATGTCCACTTTAAAGAAATATTATAAGAACAAACATTTTAAAATTTCGAGAATTTTTACCCTAATATATATTGTGCATTTTACATAACACAGTACCTATGATTTAGAAACAGTGTCCTTAGATTTTGGCGTTTGCACGCTTCAGTGCCCAAAGGCAAAAATTTTACACACATTTGAAAAATATTTATGAGTTATCTATTCCATGTCAACACAACTTACTTGACAGTATGTCATGAANGATTTAGAAACAGTGTCCTTAGATTTTACACACATTTGAAAAATATTTATGAGTTATCTATTCCATGTCAACACAACTTACTTGACAGTATGTCATGAAATATTTTTGTCGACATATGTGTGTTTCTGGTCCATGGTTGAGTACTTCTAGAATATAAATTTGAAAAATAATACTCACTTCCCCTAACTACACTGCGAAAACAATTGTGTAATTTTACACAAATGTATGTGACAGAAGAATATCCACAGAATTCAGTGTATTTTTACTCCTACATATGTCAATTATTTTACTCTGCGTCCATATAAATACTCTATTCTGTAACTTGGTACCTAAACAGAATTATTAAAAAAAAATATCTCCAAAAGTGGATAACAATTGACTTCAGATATAGAATACGTAGNTAATACGTAGTTACATGCAAACAGCACGCATATTCCATCATTTCGAAGTAGGTCTACTCCCTACCGCTAGATCGCATGTTTTAAACAAAACTTGTAATTATCTTTGAATTCCTTGGAACATTAGGGTAAAATTACAAATACTGTACTCGTTTTAGCAAATTGCACATACGAATGTAAAATTACCGAAATTGTGTATGTGTAAATATACGCTCATAGATACTCCATAATGTAATGGAAGTTTAAATTGTAAANCATACAGGTCATTGTAAAATTACATAGTGGAAAATGTATAACTACACAGACATTGAATGTCTATACAACGGTCATATAGTAGTAAAAATACACCAGTTAAGATTTTAATATAGGGAGTTGCTGTGTTTTTACACATACTTCAAAATGTGTAAATCAACACCAACATTGTGATTGGAAAGCGATACATTAATGTATTTTCACCGGACTTTGTAGTACTCTCTGGAGTCTTAAGAATATTTGTGTAGAATTACGCATATTGAAGTTTTTTGCGCATTACTTATCAAATGTGTAAAATTATCAAACATTTGTATGAGTACATTTACATATTTTTACAGAGCAGATATAGATTAACGTTGAAACTTATTAATGTATCTACACTTCTGTTGGCAGCAAGTAACGATGAGTTCCACTATGTATTAACGTTCTCAAAAGTGTAATTATCTAAACTTATAGCAATTGTAATTGTTTTTATTTTGTTTGAAGTAGGCCTACAGCGTAACAGTGCAATAGTAACAAATTAATATTTTTGACAATTGTCTGGACTGTGGATTTTAAGTTAAACGTAATATACCAGTGTTATCTGTTTTTCAGGAAACTCCGTATTATTTAATATATATTTTATTTAATATATTCTGCCAACACAATATTAAAATATAAGTGTCTCAATAATTTTTTATTTAAGTTGTCACTTTCTTGAGATATTTTCACGCAGATGCCAAAATAGAGAATTACATATACTTATTAACAATAATACAGTGATATTTTAAAGGTCCAATTGTTCAATTAATTAATATATCATAATAATACGCAGCATATAAAAGTACATCCCAAGCAGAACTCTCAAGAACAGTCCGACGACAATACCGCGCTGGTAACCTGGTGGTCTTCCGATCGCCGTAACTCAACGTGGAAGGTCGAGGTCAGTACTTGACTGGGTGACCGCTCAAGGAATGTCACATAGACGAGGGCGGGCGTCAAACAATAGGCAGCCCCACTAAGGGTCAACACATTAATAGGTAAGGAGTTGAGGTCGCGTCGACGAGGTACTCCATCTAAACTCTGTCCCAGACTTCGACACAGCGCAATTCTAAAAAATGGCTACATTTCTAGCGGAATAGCTAAAGTTACGGATAGTTTTATATTATTTTCGATTGCTGATTTCTTTTGATGTTGGGACTTGGAGACTAAGGCATGTGGAACGCTGATGGTCCTGTGTCTAGGTCCTAACTGGTCTGCGAATATTCCTGGCGGCACTGACAACATACCGGTGGCGTGCTCGCGAATGAGCGGAAGTGATGTTAGACGTACCATTTTCATGGTGCCTGTGCCATAATTAGACCTTTTGTACCACGTAAAATGACAGTTAATGACTTAAAAGTATAATTAAAGACAATCAGTTTCTAGCTTGAGAATTAAGGTTGATTTCTTTGGATGCTTCACGAACAAGATAAAGAGATCGAAATGTATCAATATTCTTTGGGTTTCTGGCGATGTTCCATTGTTCCCACTTCCCTTTTAGTTTGTGGGTTCGTTGTTTATTGTTGTCAGTCAGGTTGTGTTATGTATTATGTGCGGGTAACTTGACCTATTTTAGTTAACAAACACATTCCATTGCTGCGCAGGCAGGGCTCGTCATATTTTATAAACGTGGAATGATTATTCTGTGATTTACTAACCACGTATTTTTCAAGTATTATTTTTAAATATAAATATTTCATTTGTATTTTATTTTATAAGTGTGACATTCAAACAACTGTTTTTTAATGAAGAAATAAATTAAAGTGTGATTTCACGCATTTGTTAGAAACGTGCCATAATGTTGTGCCAGCGTACCATCATTTTGAATGGCCTGTGCCATGATAGTCCCTGATGAGCGGCGCCATCTCATCACCAGAGTACACGTGGGCGTTGCCACGTGTAGCTCGCGAGGCCGAGGTAGGAGGAGGCGTAGGCGAGGGAGCGGGGCTTGTGTACACACAAGCAGGGCCGGGCGGCGAGAACCCCCGCGCCAAGCGAGGCCCGGCTGTCGCCGCGGACATACAACGGGCCCTGGTCCACCCCGGCACGCGCCGACCACGCCACGGGAGTTATACCGGTTCGCGGTAGGCGACATTTTATTTCACACTCACCACGAGCAGTGTTAAGGGGAGTCCCTAGTAAACAAAAAACTGGCTGTAAAGTCAGTGTTTGCGAACAAACGCGCATCGAAGTCAATAAATGCTTGGAACATACGGCTTTTTTTTCCCCTAGGAAAAATAAGAAAACAATATCTACAGCCATCACTTTTCACACAAAAAAAAATTCAAAACGGTCAAAAATGATATTTTTAGTGCTGTCTCGCGCCGTTCCCTTGCGGAAAAAGAAGAAAAGCACAAAGTGGCATCTGTGGTTTAATCCATGATATCACATCGCGTGTTATGCTATCCGACTGTTATATATCTAATACAGATCTGGAATGCATATCGCAGTATTGAGAGTTCCTATCACAATGCTATCTTGTAACCAGAAGTATACCTGAGGCGTTAAACATTTGTTTACTAGGGATTCTCCATAAGTGTTGATGTTTTTCCCTTCTTGGAGTCAAAGAACCACTCCCGATATAAGGAAGATCTAAACCACACATTATGTCGTGGATCGAAAAGAAAAGAAATAAAATTCCTGTCAGTTCCTCAAATAGTTTGTATACCTTTTCCTTCCTTGACACCGAAGTACCAAGATATTTACGACATGAATTTTCCGTCTGAGTTATGACAAAACTGGAAATTTTCAGAGGCGTTAGAATAAGTATAAATATATTGTCATATACAATAAGCATGTCATATATTTAGACCTTCAGATATACAAAAGTTCTTTAAAAAAACTCACTATTATCGGCGAAGATCCGAAAAAGCTTTAATTGCATAGTGAGAGAAAATTAAAAGCTCGTTTTGCAAGAAAAAGTTAGCTAAACTGTGGAACTGCTTGGATTGTTGCTCTTTGACAAGGTATAAACTATACGCTTTTAGTTGCTAGATGCACGGGAACAGATGTAACGTTGGAGTACCAGCGTCAAATTTACGTTGAGTCAACAACAATTTTAAATCAACGCTCTTAAGTTTTAGTTCCGATATACAGGATATTATTGTAATTACATCTCTTGAGAATTGAAGAAAAAATTACTTTATCTTGCAGAATTCTTAATATGATGTACAAAATGAAACGTATACATTTAGGTTCATGATAACATATTATAATATTTTGGAATTATGTTGGTGATATGATAAATTAATAAAACTGGCTCCCGGTAAGTTGAACAATTTTGAAACCAACTATGAAAACCGCCCTTACTCGTAATTGCATATGTGCATTTTAACGTAAATACAAACTGCAGTACTGGCGCAAATATTGACAATAAATTATGTCTTCTAATCTTGTTGAAAGTGTATCGTTTCAAGCGTTTGCCACTGAAGCCAGTTTCTTTCTATCAGTTCTATAATCTTCTTGAACTTCTTGAATGAGATATGCATTTTTTTTACCATAACATATTTTCTGAAAATAACACTGGATCTTAATATCAGATTTGGTCTGTCTGAACCATGCAGCATATAAAGTCAACTTCTGGTGTCGCCGTTTTTTCCCCTAACTCATTCACATTTGCTCAGAATAAAAGTAATTGTCAACTCGATACGCACACTGATATCAGGGTATATTCGATCTATCTTAACCACTTAAGTAATTCTGGTCTTTCAGAAAAATAATTGTATTTCTACTGCATTACAGTGAGTTTGGTTTTAATGGAAAGCTTTATCACGATTTCCGCAATCCCTCTGCAAAAAAATTATAATCTTTCTTAGTGACGATATGTTTCAAGATATATTTTGCGCTTCATCAGAGAGATGCAAAACATACTTTTTGTGAGAATAAACCAGTATGGGAACTTTTTTTTAACTTTCTAACTGCCACCAATTTGAAATCTTTGAATGAAATTTGTTTGTTATTTAGCTTAACCATTATATAAAAGAGGTAGGTTTTCACTATAATAAAAAAAATCTCGGTGATTTACAAAGACTTCAGAAAGTTATTCTACTCTCTGTCATATTCTCATGTTATTATGTATTGTATATTATACAGGCTGAGTATAAAAGAATACCCCCACTTTGAAGGTATATATTATAAAAACCAACAACCTACAATATTTATTGACCAATCAAATGAACCGTGAAACCGTGAAGTTTGTTTAACATACATTCATAAATGTTTAATATGACCACCATTAGCGGCCCGAACGACATATACGCGATAGTAAAACTCGTTCCACGCTCTTGTCAGCATGTCTTAAAATTGTACTTATAAATTGTATGATTGAAACCAAGCAGTAATTATTTTTACATGTAATCGAAGCCAATGTTTCTACAATGGACTACCTACTTTACCCACTTTTTACAGAAAACTATGCCCATTTAAGACTAGGATCAGTAAGGATACTTGTGGTGTCCATAGAGCACCTACGTATCGTGGAATACAAAGAATCTTACAATGGTCCTCGTTAGAACCCTGTTGTAGATGCTCTAAGATCAACTTTATGATTACCAACATCACATTCAGGGAGTTCGACCTTCCCCAGAGATATTATGAAGATAAGAAAAAGTAATTTTAAGTCTTCCCTCGTTCGCTTACAAGCATGAAATATTACAAGGTTTTTCTAATCGTCCTATTTATTTTCATGTTCACAACCAATATCAATGGAAAAACTTGCTGATTTACGCAAGACCTTGGGTAATTTCGTTGACTAGAAGAAAAAGTTCTTATCTTATATATAACATACCCTATTGTGATAAGAGACGATAGTGAAAATATGAGAAACATAAGTGGAATCTTGGTGAGTGCTAGCCAATGTAGTAATGCTACTTCTGGGGTTACGATACAACTGACATTCCCCATTATTTTCATTACAAATTTAATTGTTTTCTTATAAATATTCGTTCAACGTCATCATTATTGTTGGTAGGACATCAGTACATTAGGCTAACCACCAAATAAAAATAGTAATTTCTGTACTTGTATTATTTTAAATATTGTTGAAGGATGGATTATGCCAGAACGTGAAAAAAATGTGACATTCCCATTTGTATCCTTTCCTATATGTGCTAATATTTAGCTCGTGTGATATGTAAATAAAAATCAGTAAAGAATTTGGTAGGAAAAGTATGGTTAGATTTTAATGCTGTTTTATTTAAGAAAATCGACAAGTTGTAGAGATACATTGCTGTTTAGTTTGATTATTCGTTGGCCAATTCAAAGACTGGTTTCTCTGACTTTGCTTAATATTATGAAGTTATCATATTATAAAATATAAGTAAAAACAAAACTTACGTGAGGTCTAAAACATAAGTATTTCGTGTTATAGACCTTCCAGTTTACAACATTGTAGGAACTTATTACAAAATATCAACAGATCAGGTGGTAATTTTTGTACGTTATTTTAATTCAAATACTTATTGTAAAATCACTATAATTCTATAATTAACATAATTAAATTAACATACATATGTGTGTATTTGCCAATATAACTTTATCTCCTCCGTCCTAATGATAATTTCCAGTATATCAATATATCTATGACAATTTTTAAATAGGGAAATACTGAAAATTTTAGTTGACACGTCAATTCTACTGTGTCTAAAATACATTTTCGCCCGGAAAGAAATATACAATTGTGTACGGCTCACCTTAAAGTAAAAACTCCAGAGAAATTAGTCTTTTCGTATAAAAGTGCAACAAGTGAATCNAATTGTGTACGGCTCACCTTAAAGTAAAAACTCCAGAGAAATTAGTCTTTTCGTATAAAAGTGCAACAAGTGAATCATTTCTGTCAAATTCAACACAGAGTTTAGAACTATTCGGGTTCAGTAATATCTCAACCTATGCCTACACATACACTCATACAGTATAGGCCATGCCTCAATATTTATTTCCCGTTTCAAACTTTTCCTAATGAAATTTATTCCCTTCTTTTGTAAATGTTTATTATTACCATTGAACTTATCGAAATTGTGAAAGATTTTTGGGAATGGCTTGCCGTACAACTGATAAGACACGAAAACTATCACGGCATACTTTTAATTTCTTCTTGTTTTATATTACAGCCCAACTACATGATAAAGGTTAATTGTCTTTGTCTTTTAATATTAGGTTGTTTTCATACCATAGTTTAGTGCCAAAAATGTTTCTGTTCTTTAAAATTTGATTTTAGGGAAACAGTCTCACAGAATTTTCAAGATTCCCGAGAAATTGTCTTAAAAAAAGCTTTTATTATGGAAACAGTTTTCGTGAAAAATTTTATTCGTAAGTTGAAAAGAAGATAGTACTGCTTGTAATTATGTTAAGTGTACTTTGTCCCAAGTCATCTGTTATTAGTCTGATATTTACACGTTACAAATACGTTTTGTACAATCAAATGGNGTCTGATATTTACACGTTACAAATACGTTTTGTACAATCAAATGGAACTCACGAACAGGCCTTAAAATTGTAATTTCTTACTAACAAAGGTAAATAATTTTTATTTATGTCATTTTTTTTAATTGTTCTTTTTAACATCCTCTATTTCATCAGTAGGCTACAATGGGCTNGTTAAGTGTACTTTGTCCCAAGTCATCTGTTATTAGTCTGATATTTACACGTTACAAATACGTTTTGTACAATCAAATGGAACTCACGAACAGGCCTTAAAATTGTAATTTCTTACTAACAAAGGTAAATAATTTTTATTTATGTCATTTTTTTGGTTTCCACACTTAAATTTAACGTAACATCTAAAAATGGCCCCCAAGCGTTTATGTAATACCTAAAATTCTAACCCAGGGTTCCACGCAGCCTCGCATAAGCTAGGTTGAATTTCATGTTTTGCACAATTATTAGATTCTGACAAAATATTTCAGAAAAATAAATACCACAAACCAATTTTATAAAAATCATAGCAACTCTCAAAATTTAATTTTTATTTATTTTATAATTACTAGCAAGAAAACATTTTCAAAACAGATATTTAAATGTTGCCAGGTTTAATGGGCAAAATTTAGATTATATTTCTCGCATCGCAAGAGGTGGTATGTTTGTAAAAAATTATTCTGCATTTTTAACACAATAAAAAATAAATTAAAGTAAAATAATTTCCTATCACTAATATATAAAAAGTATTAATATTCGTATTAATTTTAAAATCAGTTGATCTTAAAATTAAATTAAATTATTCTGAAATCAGACATTTCAGTTTAAGTTAAAAGCTTGCATTATTCATTTTTAAAAATATAAGAAAAAACATACTGTCTTATTTATTGAGGTTTCACAGCGTGCATAAGTTTATACACTTTTTGTGAAATGTATCTGCAGGCCTGTGATTTACTACATTAATCGCAGTGTACGAAACGTATGAGTCATGCTTAAATTTGTGCTTCTGGTGTTGTGTGCTCAGCAGACTTAAAATTGTGCTGTGTGTGTAATGCGTTCGGTTCGAAGAAACAGTATTTTAATATGACATTATTTTATGGAATTTTTATAAAATAAATTATGTGAGAAAGCCATGCAATCTGCTTGTGCATGCATTTATCAGAAGACGTGGCGTANTTTAATATGACATTATTTTATGGAATTTTTATAAAATAAATTATGTGAGAAAGCCATGCAATCTGCTTGTGCATGCATTTATCAGAAGACGTGGCGTAAGGAATAAGGCGAGATAATGGAGAGATAAGAGCTGTGAGCACTGTACATGAACAATGCGAGACTGGGCTGAGGGTAAGTTGAAGCAAGAGACGGTGTGCTTACTGCTATANGTGAGCACTGTACATGAACAATGCGAGACTGGGCTGAGGGTAAGTTGAAGCAAGAGACGGTGTGCTTACTGCTATACTCACTAAGGCGTGATGAGCACTCATGCGGACCACAAAGACATCAGCGGCTCTCCTCGGCACAGCGAAAGAAGGCGTGGAATACTGGTGCGTGTAACAACGTCTGCAAGCGGTACAAGCATATTTCGAGTCTCATTCTATGTTGTGGGTGCAAAGAAAATGTTAGCTCGCGTATGATGAATAATGAGGTCAAGCGCCTTCAAATAAGGAAATTTAAGAAGTGGAGAGCAAAGTTGAACAACATTGACAGTTTTCGTCACGATTTTGGGGGAGTAACGTGGACGATTCACGCTGAAGAAAACGTTGACATAATTATGGAAGCAGCTTTACTGACCCTAAGAACTAAAGTTCACATCAAGTGGTCCGGACAGTTGATCCACAACTGATGCATAAAAGGACAATGACATCATTTAGGTCTCGATTACAAGAGTGTGTCAGCTTACTACAATGCCATTGAATAGGGTAAAATTAAAAATATAGTTTTAGCCTAATAAATTGCATTTATCCACAGTGCTGTTACCGTACCTTGTTTATATTTATTCAGTTGGGTTTCCTATATTCTTAGCGTGAAGCTAAACGTGGTTTAAATATATCAATTGGTATATCTGCTAGTTATTGAATATGTATTTGTTGATCAGAGAGTAAACGTGTTGGCTGCATACTCATACTTCCCGTAAGAAATATGTTTATCGTGTTAAGTGAAAACTGGCTGTATAGCGTACACAGAACACTTGTTTTTCGCAGCAATATAGTACATAGGATAATGGAACAAGTAAGCCTAATCCTAAATGCTGTTTCATTGAGGTACTCACCCTTGAAGGAGTTGTTCTTGACACATTTGCACCGCAACACTTCAATTGCTGCTGCAGATGGATATAACAAGCAACAAAATTGATGGAAACAGTTTATAATATTCGCCTTTACCGTACTAGAGGAACATTTCTTGGTTCAGTTATTAACTAATTTATAAACATAATAATTCATTCTTTCAAAACATTTTCACAGTGGATAATAAGCTTAATGAATGCAAATGTATGAGGTTTATATATTTGTAGTTTTTGGCTGGTGCCACCATGGAAAATACCTAAGAAGCAAGACGTGTAAAANTTACCATGGAAAAGACCTAAGAAGCAAGATGTGTAAAATAATTTCACTTATTATAATGGTAAATGTGAAATTTATATATCAACTAAGAAAGTTGCTATAATAAAATTAACTTATATTTGAAGAAAACTGCTGACTTCAATAAATGTAAAACGGAAAAAAAAGTACTCTCAAAGTTTGCCTGTAGCCGTTTGCATTGTTCTACAAGATGAAAAGCAGGCAGGGAAAGGAGAAAAATGTAAGAAGAAAGTATATCGCTTTAGAATCTTATTCATTGCAAAACGAGTTGTCGGTGAAGCATGTTAAAAAAACTGCCCGACTTGAAATGTTCATACGAAATATTTTAATGAAGCGCCATGGCATTAAAAGTATAACAGAATTTGTAGTTTATTAACAAAAGACATCAGAGAATGAATATTGTTGATGTTGACTGTTACGGGAGTATAGTATCAAAGGATGTGAATATCCACAATAAAATCAGGCCTACCAAAACAGGACCAGTTTTCAGCTTCCTCGATCCAAATTTTTGAATTTGTGATTGTATAGTGATTAGTTTTACTTAGATGATTTCCTGCGGTGAAGCTCATTTTCGTCATAAATTTGCCTGCTTCAGACTCCACGAAGCTTATATTGTAGTATTTTAGACAATCATTGCAGAAAGGAGTAATTTACTTTGTACTCCATATTTATTATCCTCATGTGCTAGAAATACCGTCACAGAGTTACTTACCGCAATCGCCTATTCGAGAATTTAATTACGCTTAGTTACCGATGAAACTCACACACACAAGTTTTATATTCATTCAAATTATAATATTACCTAAAACCGACGCTGGTATTTGTTTAAATCAATAATTGCATTTGTTTATGATGAACCATAAATTTTCCAAAAATGTTTCTTGCACATTACTTATACACCTGCATAAATAAAAATTTGTATCTGCAAAAACAAATAAGTTAACATTTTTGTAAAAGAGCTGCTCTCACGTCGCTCGATATTTACAAGAAAAAAGTAATTTAAGTAAAATTACAAAATACCATGCTAGTACTTCATTTCAGCTGCACGAAATCAAATCACTTCAAATGGAATGTCTATATTACACAATTTTTTATTTTTCCACTGGTGCCTTGCACTATATACAATCTTAAACAATTAATTAAAGTAATAATTTTATTTTCAATATTAGAATTTTTTTCCTTTTTAATTGAGCTGTACTTTCGTTTAAAAATTGTGGCAGCTACAAAATATTTCACTGAAATTAACGCTGAAATATTATGTGAGAACAAATTATTTTGAGGTCGCTAAAGTACAAAAAAATCATATGTTGTAATCTCTTGTGTGCATCTCCAAGTTCAAATCGCAACTTACGACGAGAATACAATACAGGGGCCGGAAGTTCTTATCAGTTGGGCCGGAAGTTCTTATCTGTTTGTCAGCTGCGCGCTAGGCACACTAGTTCTACTGTGCCAGCGCGCGTTCAAAACATTTAACATTGGAGGCAAGGCTACCGCCGTGCGTCAGTCCAGCTTAGAGCGTGGGACGGTGCAGGTCGTTGTATTATATTGCTGTGCATCACTCTTTAGGGAGCCATGAGGCGGGCACGCTATTATAGAAGGAGACGATACATCTCAAGACCTGTTGTTCGGAACATTGGATCATTCGATTGTGACATTATGAAAGATGATCAACATTTAGTAATATTAATAACCCAGCGATAATGATGTTATTAAATATTCGGACATCATGAAGTATTTCAACATTGCACATATATGTGTTATGTTCGAATTACGAATAAGTACAATCTAATTTTACATACTTGTAACCGGATAAACATAAAAATATTAATTAAATTTATAATCGATCTCTTGATTTTTTCACTTCAAAAAGCCCGTAACATTCTATATAATGCCATTTTATACATGAGTGAACCATATTTCACTTGAAAAAATTCTACATAAATTTTTATATGCTGTTTTTAGAACGTTTCTTGGACAAAGTTATAAATTATAGTGCACAGAGAAAAAGTTTTTGTTGAATCAAACCAATTAATTGTTTGTGTGGTGGCAATGGAATATTTTGTTGTTGAAATCAAGTTACTTTGTGGTTCTTGTTTGGTTGCCACAAACTAAAATTTGGTTGGTGTAACTAAAGACGTGTTCGGCTCTACGTACACTTAAGAGTTTCGGTCAATATGAAACAATTGGAAGCGTGACCGAGATTCTAACTTAGATCGTATGCGTCCGAGCGCTTCTGCTTAGCAACCTCAGCTGAAGTGACTACTGTCGAAGTTGGCACGTCGTTAAATGCATACTTTTCAAATACTGAACAACATACGTATATAAATATCTCAAGTTTTACAGCTTTAATTTTTCGTTCCCTGTTGAACTTGTTTTATTATGATGTTTACATCATTGTTAAGCAGCAATAAATAAACTAGCAAACACTGTCACTATCCTAATTGTCACAAAAAAATACAAACAAACACTCGAGCTGTATTTTGGAGGGACGACAATAAAACAGGTCAACAAATGTGTACAGTTGATTCAACATAATATTTTAAGAGGTTTTTTTTTACCTAGCACAGAGGTTTTGTTTATTCAAGCGTTTATTTCATTAGATGAACAAAACAAAATAATTTTCGGGGTAACTAAATATATTTTCAGGCCTATACGAACAAGTATTTTAATGGTTGGAACAAACCATTCCTTAATTGTGCAGACATATCCAAGGTATCATTCAAAATAAAATAAATCACATGAGAAAATTAAAATTTATCGCAAACCAAACGTTGTCCTGTCCGACATCACATTGCATCGGGAATAGAGTTTATGTTATAGATATTGGAAGATTAATAAGATAATTTATCAAATATTAATTCGAACATACGACACGGCAGACATTTGTTGTAAGTCGCGCTATCGCAGAAATGCCAGAATGTTAGGTACTGACATACGAACACAAAAAAGTTAACTCTTATGAAATATTCTTAGTTTTCAGAAACATAGAGCAAAAGCCTTGTAATGGAAAGTTTAAAAAAAGTAGTTCGTTTAATTATTTACCTTCACAGCGAGAATCATTCAAATATCTCAGAATTTAGAAGTTGCTGAGTCTTAAATGAGTGTAAAGATAAAGTAAACGGCGTGTATATGATAAACTGATCGCATATCTCGGGTGTATCGCGAAATGAACCGATGCTGCAGAAAGAGGCACTAGTCATGTCCAGGAAGCAAGTAGTGTAATAGTCCTAACTATACTTGGTCGAAAATAAAAGGAATGTATTTAATCAAACCATTTTCAACATTCACATAAATCAAAACTACTTTATCAAGGGGAAGTATTCTTGCTATATTGGATTTACGTATTTTCCTCCATTACTTAATTATCGGAGTCAGTATTTAAAAACCAAGCTCAAGTCATAGGGAACATCTTAACAGTTATTATGAAATCCAACTTATTTTTCTTACATGATTATTTTCACATCTGCAAGCATAATCAAATATTACCTGATTATATAATAATGTCAATCCCACATGGAAAAATACAGGTATAACTGAAATCGTACAAATTTCAAGACATTCGTTAAGTAGTCTTCTATGCTATGTCTATCTTTCAATTTTTATGTCCAGCCATATACTTTCATTTGTCTACGAATATTTGTAAGAAAAATCGAAGTTTGAATGGATACCACCCCCCTTAGCAAATATTCACTGGAATGTATGTCAGAATTTTACCAACTACTAGTTTTCGTGTATAACTCCTCCGCGTGGTTAACTTTGAGGGCGATAAGTGANCTCCGCGTGGTTAACTTTGAGGGCGATAAGTGACTGCGTTGATGAAATAAGGCAAAGGATTTAAATAAATTTGCACAATTGAGAGAATAGGAGGTATATGTGAAAAATGTGTTAATTCGATTTTAACACACGCGATTAAGAGAAGCGCTTTTTGACTCAAGAAGATGATACATAAACCTCAGAAACTAGAAAGACGCAGGGCTTGCTCANTACCACCCCCCTTAGCAAATATTCACTGGAATGTATGTCAGAATTTTACCAACTACTAGTTTTCGTGTATAACTCTCCGCGTGGTTATCTTTGAGGGCGATAAGTGACTGCGTTGATGAAATAAGGCAAAGGATTTAAATAAATTTGCACAATTGAGAGAATAGGAGGTATATGTGAAAAATGTGTTAATTCGATTTTAACACACGGGATTAAGAGAAGCGCTTTTTGACTCAAGAAGATGATACATAAACCTCAGAAACTAGAAAGACGCAGGGCTTGCTCAAAGTCTGGCCACTGATAAAACTTGATAAGCACATTATCAGCTGTTAAAGAAAATATTTCGGGTATACATTTCATAATTGATTTAAGTTGAAATAGACGAACGTCCGCGTGGGTTTTGTGTGTGGACCACATTTTACTTCACACTTTACTCCCATAAAAAACTCTAAACCAGAAATCAACTTGTAACTTAGATGGCCCTAAAAATTTACAAGTCACGAGCCCCAGAGTTTTAAAGAGTGGGCGAAGGACTGCAGAAATTTGGGCTGAAGGCCAAC
Organism: Clitarchus hookeri; assembly: GCA_002778355.1. Lineage (NCBI taxonomy): Eukaryota > Metazoa > Arthropoda > Insecta > Phasmatodea > Phasmatidae > Clitarchus > Clitarchus hookeri. Next base: position 162,842 of record NQII01001040.1, read on the forward strand.
TGAAGCTACGAATATTTCCCGTTTTGGCTACGTCACATAAGACTCGACAGGTACAATAAATTTCCATTTGAAAAAGAAGTCACATTTAAATATTTGCTGTTGCACAGGCACAGTGAAAACCGTTATCGTGTTTGACTATTTACTGTGGTCTTTAGCATTATTTAATGTAAATCTGCACTCGCGCCAGTGCATCAAACCAATATATTTTCCGTTTTGTTTGCTTTCTCTTAAAGGTTGTATTAATATTAGTAAAAAAAATGACTCAGGCAGGTATTATGACATAAATATTCTGGTGTCAATGTGTTTTTGCCAACACAGAGAACCCTCAGCTGTACATCTAGCACGCCTGATTTTAGACGGACATCACAATCAAAACACCTTTTGACCTTACTTCACCTTTTAACTCTATTCACTGAATAAAATATTTACGGGTGGTTTAAATGTATAATACCGCTAGGAAATTTGTTTGTTTCTCGGTGTGAATACTCATTTGACCTACACGAACTGTCTGAAAAAGCATATTTGAAAGTACAAACATGGGCAGTACCTGCCAACTACTAGAAAATGCATTTCAGGATACACAGGGATATACTTGGTGAACCCAAATTTATATCTTTGAGAATTAATTCTTTCAATCATAGTAAAATAAATGTTCATTTTGTAGACAAATTTGAGCCAGTCAGATGCTGTTATTAATAATTCAATAACACCCGAAGGTAATTTATTTAATTCAGAAGGCGTGGACATAAGAAGTGAGCCTTTCTGCGATATGACCAACCAAAAGTCAACATGCTTTGATAACGAAAATTAACATTTCTTCTGTACCATTGTTGCAAAATAAAAACTCCAAAATAAAGTTTAACAGCTGCACTTGTTTTCTCTTTACACAAAAATTCTCAGACATCTACAGACTCAGTCAGTTCAAATGGAAATGTGTTGCTGAGAAAAAAAATCGTAGATTCAAAACAGCTCCATAATCACAAGACAGACTCAATCACGCAATTAAGACTACAGAAGCGTATTTATTTAGATTCCGGTATTGATAATAAGTTCGGCTCGAAATACAATTCATTAATATCCATTTGGCCACCTAAACAAAAATTTGTAATATGCAGAATATAAATTTTGTAATAATCTTTTCGTAATATCATAAATGCCAATCGTGGCTCGAGTCATCCCCGAATAAATAATAGGGATACGAAGATTATGCACTATATTCGCTTGGAATTTACTTTTTTTACGCGAAAATGGTAATGAACACTCATTCAATAATTATTTATACTTATAAGTTTACAGAAAATGTTGGACTTTGCACTGCATGGGAGAGAAATTTCACCCTAAAACGGACAAAACACCACTGCAATTAAACGCTGCCAACTGAAGCTATATTACATATTACAGTAACTGATTAACTGCGAAGAAAAGCACGTTAGGTATAGTGAAAGACGTTTATTTTGCTGATATAGTCAACTTTTAAAGTTCAGTACTTCCTTGTGGAATAGGAAATCATTCTAGGTTTTAATGCGTACTGTGCAACATCAATGAAATATCTGGTAAACAGGTTATTTTTCAATAAGTAGTTGCATCTTCATCTTTATATTTTTATATCATAAAACCAGCCTTGCCACAAATGTCATGTTTGTATACTTCAATTCGGAAATAGTGAAAAATATTTTTTAAGTTTGAGACCAATGTCTGGAAGAAATTTTTCCGTTTTTTTTTATTTTAGGAATAAGGAATAAGTGATTTCACTTACTATTATAAATAAATTAGAGATATATTTCAACGATAATATTGACTTGTATTTGTAAGTACATAAGTTCGAAAATCAAAATTGATATTAAAAGTTATAAAAAAATTACATGGTAGCAGTAAATAAATTGTAGGTGCTAAAAAAAATCATTTAAATAAGTATGCTTCTTAAAATAATTTCCAAAGTTTGTGAATTTATACTCATTTTAGTTTAGATGAAAGATAAAAAATTTAGAAATTTTTTTCGCTATTTTCCTCTAACAAATATATGTTTACTATGTTGCAGATGTGTGTGTATGTAAGCTTGTGTTTGGTTTAATGCATGAATGTTTAAAAACATTAACCAGTGTATTATAAACATGGGATTCAAATGGTGTTCTGTGAGAACAAAAAAAAATTAGTTATTATAATTCGTGAATATTTAGTGTGACGCCATGTCTCTTTGTAGTTATGATGGGTGACGACCATAATGAGTTTCAATAAATTCGCGTTATTAAGAATTTTGATACTAAAAAGATTTTATACCTGTTAGTTTAAATATTTTCTTTTTCTAAGTACATTCCTTAATATTTGTTAGAACTTTTTCTATTTTAATTTAAAAAATGCTACCGAATACGTTATTTCAAAACGTATGTAATGTTCCTGAGAAAAGTTTGTGGCTATAATTTAGTGGCTGTGGGCTGTGTTGAATGTATATTAGTACAAATAGAAGTAACTCTTTTACTCGTATATATCCTAAAAATTACCGTTATATCTAAAATTATTAACGGCTGAATCAATTAAGCTCTTCCTCTCTTATCAATCGCACACAAAAACACGTACGCATGATATTTCAGGAGTTGTTTGACGTTGTAAAATTACTTTTTACATAGAAATCGGCCAAATAAAAGCTTATCTTTATAATATCTCACACTTACTGAGAACCCTAATACGCTCATAGTTAAAAAATTTATGGCCGTGGCTAAAGTTTCAAAGCTGACAGTCACGTTGAATTTCTAATTATCATACATATTTCTGCAATTGTGTGTATAGTTTTTAAATGAAATTTTTTTTAAACGAAATAAACCAAATACTTTGAAAATGTGACTATTAGAAGTGCACATAAAACTAACATAATACAGATAACAAGTTACTTTTCATCTCAAATCGAACTATGATCGCCTTGTTCAAATATGACAAGCCTGAAATTCCTTACTCAAGAAGGCATGAGATACTCTAATAAATAATGGTAGTTACTTACCGAAATAAGTAGGCTTGTAATTGTGATTGAATGCGTTTGTTTTCTCTGTTCGTGATATCAGGGTGTCACCGCATTCATGTGGCGAGGAGGCCAAACCAGTGATGATACGGTATCCCTGTGCACCACACACAGTCTGCGGCCCTAGTCGGCTCCGTAAGTTCAAGTCTGCTCAAATGTATAGGTAATGTTGCTGTCAATCTCGCTTTACATATCTGTGTTACATACTCACACACATTACCCTATACTTGACATTTTATTATTAACGAATATATGCATGGCACTGTGCCCTTGTAGAACAAATAAAAAAAAAGAAGTAATGCTGAGTTAAAGAATTTTAGTATAATTCGCAGTTATTGCAGATAAAAAAGTAAAACTGGACATTTCGAAATATGTGCAAAACAGATATATAAATAAACCACATAAATGGTTGTCAACAAAGCCAAATGCTTCTCTACGTAATTTTAACTACTATCTCGTAGAACGGATTATAAAAGTTGCAAGGAAATAATTGTTACATTTATTTACGAGATACGAAATTCTTAAGAGGTGTAAAAATGGTCGTATCACTGGTTGTAAATAATATACTGCGTAACAGGAAATTGCAGATATCTATGAAATTTTTCGTTGGTTGGTTCTTAAATTATACTGTTGGACGTATTTTCAACGGAAAGATTCTAGTCTTGTAATTTTTGTGACGTGTATACTTTGCTTGATGGAAATAGTAAATACGAGAGTAATTTCCTGAGATGTTTTCAAAGATTGCAAAGCTTTTATGAATGAAAATTTCCAAAGTTTAGTGATAATTGTGTGTTATATTCAGATTTAGACATTGCATACCATAAAATGTGGCTCCTGTGAGCAAGTACTTATCGGATCTTTGCAGACTTACAGTTTCGGGTACTATTTTTAGTATGTCATGGGCACTGCCGTATACATTTTTTTTAAACTTCATTAAATGTACAGACATTGCGTGTCATATTTTCGAAACTTCCATGTCAGGTCCATCATAGCTATTCCGTATAATTTTAAAAATAAGTTACTAAGTCCACTGCATCATAGCCAAGCAAACTTGAATTTTAAGAATTGACAGTTGCAGTCTCCCATTATTGGAATCATTTTGTCATTGTATCACTTTCTCCAAAGGCAAACTGTTTAAAGTAAAACATTAACAAAAATAGTATTTAGACGCTACAAAAAAAATGATATGAGTATAGCTGACTGATCACTAGCTGGAATAAAACTCATCCAAGGGTTTACAAAATCGCTGAAAAAAGTGTCTGCGACGGGACATAGTCACATTCACAAAAATTGATCGACGATTTGATGTGCCGGAATTTCCGAATTTATTGCGTATTTTCACAAGAATTTGTAATATACTGTTTCCCTTGATTTTAAACTTTACTGGCTATATTTATATGACCTTGTTGCTCTTCTTTAGACTGAAAAATCTAAAATTTTGAGTATAATATTCTTTACGAATTCATTGTATCACGAAGCAGGGCAAGATAGAAATATTAGTAAACGTGTATTAAAATTGTATTATTTGTCTACCTATTCAAGTTATTCGAGGTCTCAAAGCTACGGTAAAGCTTTTGAACCATGTCAAAATATTTGAACAAATATATTTAATTTTATATTTATTCAACGCGTGGGTTTCACAGCAAATACGTAAATAAAATCCTTTTACTTATCATTTTTAGATTACACCTAAACGAATTATTTCACACGATTTAAAAGACTATTAGGCTCTACACATGTATATATTTATTATAAAACTCGTCATTTAGGTGAAATCGTATTCGTATATTTGTCAAAATTATTCTGAAGTTTCGTAGCTGCTCATTCAACAGAATTTATCATAAGGAAAAGACTGAACACAAATAAATACATATTTGTCGAACAATTTGACAAAAAAACTTCATTGCCTTCTTCAAATTCTACTCACCATTTTGTCAAAAAATACTGGTAATTTTAAAGGATTGCTTAAAAATTTCAAATTTATTTTATAAGTTATTTTCATAATTCTATAATACTCTTTTCTATTCCAAAACTTATTTCATTTTCTTGTGTTATTACATTAATTCGTCATTTTCATTTTCTAATTTCATTGAAGTTATTCATTTAATTTATTTCTCTAGTGTTTTTGCTACGTATAAATTACTTTCAAGATTATGAACGTTTACAAAATTAACGTCACAAAATGGTCACAATGTGTGACATAAATTTCATAACTAGTTAAAACGGAATTAAATTAACATATAGATGTTAAATTTACAAATTTTGTTCGAGCAAGTTTGTGACCATATCAATTCCAAACATACTGTTCTGTTATTGTTCACAGTTTACAGCCCAGTGCTTATTTCAACAGTAATATCACACTGATATTAACAGATATATTTTTAACTAACTTATCGCAATTAAAATATGCATATGCTTATTATAGCTGTTTAAAATACAAAAGGTTATTAAACCTTTATACATACTGCAAATTAGGAGATACCAAAAGCCATACTGCAATAATTTTATAATTTTGGACTTAATACAATATGTTTTAAATTATAAAAATTAAATTTTATTAAGTCTGCATTTTTTATTTTTTTCTGTGATAAGCTGGAGAACACATTCAGAAGTTAGTAGCATCTAGCTTATTATGAACTAGAAATTTATGGTACATTTTCTCACAGGAATTTAAAGCAGTAATGTTAATATTCTCCAATACTCACCTCAGCTCTATTTGAAATTGTACATAGCAATTTTTTTAATTTGTTTGATGTTCGTGTCATAGGTTTTCTCTCCAAAATGTGAGTATGGATGCTATTAATATTACTGCAGATATTCTACCACAAATTCAATGCACAGGTGGACAAAGTATACGTGACTTTTAATTCTAAATAATTTATTCGTTTAGTCACTTCACAAATAAGTAACAAAGTAGTTATTTTGATTATAATCGGAAATTAATTCTGTTTTTTAATACTCCTATAAGTTTTTATTAATGACATATGTATATCAATTATATATTTGTTAGTATCAGGTAAGGAAGCTTGTAAAAAATTGTAAAAAATAATAAATCTGTAAACATACGTGAAGTGCAAATTGAGACAGCTATGTCTTTCAAGATAATGATTTACTCCAGCGTTTTGTTAGATAACTTTGATTTCCACATTATCGAAGATACCTTAGGTAGG
>NQII01001040.1:169248-191163 GCA_002778355.1 Clitarchus hookeri
TAGATGTGTTAATGTATATTCTTTACAGCGACGGTTATTGCGGCACATAAATAAGCTTTACTTCAATGCCGAAGTTTTAATACAAATTTGAAAACTTTATTCTAAAAAAATCTGGTATGTAAATGATTGGTAATTTTAAAGATATATAATTATTATCGAAAAAAAAATTGTAAAGGGGATCTGATTACGTTTACTTGCATATTAAAAAGGGTTTGATTTAAATACATACATATTTGGCACAAGTATAGACACAAGAGACAAAGTTTACATCGGAAGAAAGTGTTCTGTAAATGTAAACAATATCCAGTGCAACGTTCTACCAATATGGACGAATGTGCTAATTTGAGTCTCGCCTCGAGTGAAGGTATACAATAAACAATTTGTTTTTCTACGCGTATCCCTAGATTTCAAAACATGCGATAGAAAAGTAAATGGATTACTTTTTAATTCGTATATGTGACTTTTTGTAAATTTCGTAATATTTCTTAAACTTACAATAACTATTTCAATTTAATAATTTAAAAATAAATATCGTTATTTTTAAATACAAATGTATATGTGAATTGTGAAACATTAATATGAAATACAGCTAATAAGATACCTGATTAAGCGTAACTGTGTTTAAGTGTTTACTTAAATTCTACCAAAATATCTTTAAAAACGTATGCTTCTTATTTAGTAAATTTTCCGAACATTTACATACATATAGAAAGAGTAAACGGCCACACTTTTCACTAAATGATATTATCTAAAATACTTCACTTTCATAATTGGATTGATATTGTTTCCAAGACTCATTTATTCCAGTCGCGACAGTACCTTACATAACCTAAGTAATTCAAAAAATAATAATCTAAGTACAGTTTGTATAAATGTTTTGATATTGTTATGTAATTTTAATTTTAATTTGGCATTTATACCGTTATTTTCCTAAATATCAGGTAAAATTTTAAATTATTACGCAGTCATTACAAAACCAAATAAACATGTTTGCTTCCAAGATTAAGACTTTTTTAATTGAAAGCATGGACGATTGATGCAGAAACAAATCCGTATGTTATAAAGTTTAGGGAAGACGATAATTACTTTACAAGTGAAAATCATTAAAAATTTTCAGACTAAAAATAGCNTGTTATAAAGTTTAGGGAAGACGATAATTACTTTACAAGTGAAAATCATTAAAAATTTTCAGACTAAAAATAGCATTTCATGGTGTATAAAAATCTATTTACAGAGGGAAAATGAAGTTATTTCGTACTGAAGTATATAAGCAAATTAATGAGAATATTCTGTAATTTAATATATGTGAAATGTTTTAATGAAGTTTTTGAGTTTTTCGGGATAATCATACTGCATTTACTGTTCAAGTTGTTTTATAAAAATACTTTTGGCAAAATATTTAGTTGAGATGTGAACAAAACGCGATAATTATGCTTCCAATCACTGAACACGACAAACACTAGGCGGTTTTCAGTATGACTTCCTTCGTTTTAGAATTCCTTTATTCAGTATTTATTCTTATATACTCTCTTGGGATGAGCGTGTTCGTAGATTTGCACTCGTGCGGATAAAATAACAAACAAAGCCCCGTACATTTAGGTGAGCTTCTAACTGCCCCAATGATGAAGCCTAACACGTTACGAAGGTAAATTGATGGGCAATAAATAAAAATGTTGAACTACCATTAGCTTGAAAAAACTTAGATAAGTGAAGTTTCAGAGTGGCATGTAAATGTATATTTGCGCAATAAACTCCACTGGAGTCCATGTTACAATGTCCTACAAAGGTAGTGACGTTTCTTCATTGTTATCCTGGAAATTTGGGAGTCATGAACAAAGTGAAAACACTTCAGTTTTGGATGCATGCAGTGGCATGTGTGTGCGTGTGTCTGTTATAACAGGAGCTTCGCAATTTTTTCAAAATTGCTTTGCAATAAGGAAGAAAAACATGACATTTTTACCTGCACCTTACGAGTTCTCTCAGAACTATTCAATTAAAATTCGTGTCGAATCTGCGCCAGAATGTGTTGGCACAAAAATTAATTGAACTGACATACAAAATCAATAAAAAATTATTACGAATGGAACTGGCACTCGCCTCACGCATCTTTCAGACTTTTGTTTTGGCAAGGGTATAATAGATAATATTACATTTCAAACTAGGAAATATTTTTTGTCTACGTTGACTATAAACGCGGTTGAAAACAAAAATCAGAGGAAAATTTACTTGAAGGTAAAATACGCTATAAGAGCAATTCAAATCTGGATCGAAGTAACAAAAGTTTTCTGGTGCAGGTAAACGTACAAGTTTACACATTTGTACATGAGAAACTCAGTCCTCGAAGACAGATAAAATATTCATATTATGAATAGCACATTGTAAACTAAATTAAAAGATTAAAATCGATTATCGTAGTAATCTGATTAGAATTCGGATGCCAAACATTTGAAGAAACTGAGCAGCAATATATACGACAAACTACAACACGAAATGCAACTGGAAAAACTGGACACCATGGATTACTCGTGTCCATACTTTTATTGTGATTTGATGGAAGTTAAGTCATTAAATACGGAACTTTTGGTACACGAATTAAGGGACTGGGTGCTTTGAAGTAGAATGTTTAGTTCTAAAATGTTTTATACATTTTCTGGTTTGATTTAGGTTGTCAATTTAGGTCCTAATTTGCACTCTACCTTGGCTAGCGAGACTGTTATATTATATTTTATTTGCGGTATCTTCACACTTTTTTAAATCAAACCTTATAAAATGATTAGTCGTTTCCTAAACTTTCTATGTATCGCAAGTGTTTTATACCTACTAACGTTAACATAAAAGTATCTTATTTTTGATAAAATTGAACTTTGACTTATATTTTACATATAAATTATAATATTCCATCTATAACTAATAAGAATAAAAACAGGGAGAAGATAGGTGTGTTGGTAATGCCTGGTAAGAAATAGTTCCCATGCAAAATATTATTAGACTGATTGCGCATGGATACGGTGCGCTGTCCCTTTGGTGTAATTTTCTAGACTTAGTTAAGCTTTGTTTACATGAGGCGGAGGAATAAATTGAAAGTATTTCTTTAGCAGGGCTTCACAAAAATTGGAAGTTTACATGAATGGACTATATAAGATGGTTTACATATTAACGGAACATACTGGAATGAACTCTCAAAACATCTTCCTGCATGTTTAGCCATATATTAAACAGATATAGTGGCAAAAATTTAGAATATATTTTTCAGAAAAGGTAAATTTGTGAAAAACATAAATCATTTCATTTGCGCCAAGTAGAATCGGTTACTTGGCCCATTCTGACCCAGTGTGCGCAGTTGTACACATAACGCACGGGAACCTTATATTTGGTTGGTACTTTGCAGTGCAAGCCTATAGGCTAATCTTATTAATTAAGCAATTTAGAAATCAACCTTTTAAAAATGTCAATACTACAGCCCGAGTATATTTAACAGGCACACTGACTGGCATGCACCCAGTAAAGTTGGTAACGATGGAGGGAAAGTAGTTCCGCGTCTTTACGTTGCGTTAAAAGTGTTAGGTAAACATACCTGAATAATGAAATTATTTTCGTTGCGTTCTGTTTTTTAATGCATACGAGAGATTTGTAAAATTTGTGAAATGTTTAAGTTTCTAATTATTTCACAGCTTCACTTGATCGACGTATGAATAAAGTGGTCAGGCCCTGGCAACGTTAATTTTACATATGGCGGAGGAATACCAACTGTACATACAAGAAGATCTAAAGCAGGGCTTTCAAAAGTGCTCAGTTTGCCGTGAAATGCCTATAGTGATCTTCACGGTGATATTTAAATTCGTAAACAATGTCGTGGTTCTAGGTTATGAATGACCTGTACTACTAATGCCTGGTTGTGATTACCAAACTACTACTGTGAGCTTAGGTACAGAACATACAAAAAAAATATAATATCTGCAACAAGTGATGACGAACGGGTTTGAATTATTGCGTAGATGATAGACACTTATTTTCCTGAAATTTCCTAGTCAATACTTATGTTTACAAGTGGCAGAAGACTATGCAAGAAGTGGAAATAATAACTAAGGCGGGCTTTCAAAAATGAACCGTCTGTGAACTGTTACACTAAGCAATCTACTACACAACTAGTGCTGAGTGATCTGTCAAGTCTCGGACATACAGAGAAAATGACGTAAAATGTGCAGGCGAGATGCACAGTAGCCACTCTCCATGTTCTAACATTCGGCTGCTGTTCTGTCAATGGTGCTAACAAAAACATTTAAGTCAGTTCTTTTAAATGTTTTTACATTTCGCCTAGCCTATTTTAATACTCTGGACAGTATGAAAGAGTATAACTCAGGCTACAACTAAAGCAAAATTTGTCTGCCACTCTAGGCAAAATTCACTTGGGCACGGCGGTTTAATTGTTTCGTTAATATCAGGATCATAAGAGAACATTACGGCCCATCCACACTAATTGTCGTGAGTGAAAATAATAAACTTTTCAAAACCTTTCAAGTGAACTATATCTGTAGATTGTACTAACCATTACATATGAAAATATATTTTATTGGAAGTATCAACTCGCCACTCCATTGACTGACAGTCAGTCAGTTATAAACTTTATTCAGAAGGATAAGCGTGTCAAATGTGTTGTGAACCGATATAATTGTTTAAGTGGGAAAGGAAAGACAAGCATAAATGGCGCTCTTATAATGGTGCAGATAAAGAGAGACAATTCTAGTTTTTGTCTCGTATGCCAGTAAAGGTGTACAAAGTGCAGAGTTGTAATGCAGCTAGAATATATTGAGGTTAGTAAAAGTCTTTTGAAAATTCAAATGTAAACAAACACGTGCGTCACTGTTGACCTCGTGACTTTGACAGTTGTTTTGATGCAGGGTAGGTCGACGCTGGGTACATGCGCGGAAGAAGAAATCGGTCTACCTCATCGTTAAGCTTGTATGTTGCGATGGGAGATTCTTTGGAAGATNGGACGCTGGGTACATGCGCGGAAGATGAAAATCGGTCTACCTCATCGTTAAGCCTGTATGCTGCAATGGGAGATTCTTTGGAAGATTCCACGCAAGCCTACATGGTCATTTGTATGGATGGTTCTATGGAATATTTGGAAATCTGCTGGCCCTTTTCACGGACGTTTTCGTAACTGGTCGTATACAATTTCCGATGGGAGGTTTCCTAGAAGGTTGAAATTATAGACAATAAGAGAGAGAGAGAGAGAGAGAGAGAGTAGTAGAGTCATTTTGTTTATTTTGTTTTGAGAAAGAGCATTAAGACTATTATACACGAACAAATAATTATTTTAAAAAACCTCGAAAATGTTAACTGATTCTAAAACAGAATTGTGTGAAAGTTATGGTAAATATTTTTGTTTACTTAAAACAAAAATTCCAGTTATAATGACAAAACGATTAGGCTCTGTGTATAAACGCATAGCGCCTAAGTCATGAGTGAGTGAAGCTTGTTCCTGAACCACAGTTTCTGAAGTATAATGATTAATTATGCATTCGTCTTGACTTGTGCGGTTACAAGTATCGTTGGCTAGGTTATTCCAAAGAGCCTGCCATAACTGCTTGCATGCAGGCTCGGATAAAAGTTCTTGTAGAAGTTTCCTACCGAGTTTGTACGGGAAATGTTATAGTGGCACACTGGCTCAGGTCTATGGTTGGATGAGGCAAACTGATTTTCGTCTTTTACGCATGTGCCAAACCTTGACCTACCCCACAACAACACAACTGTCACGGTTACCTAGTTAACATTGAAGAACGTGTTTGTTTACATTTGAATTTTCACCAGACTCGCCCTTTTACGTGAATAAAATACTTTTAGTAACCTCAATATATTCTAGTTGCGTTAACACTTAGCACTCTGCACACATTTACTGGCATGTAAGACAAACTAGAATTGTGTCTCTTATCTCTACCAGTAAATGAGCGTCATTTCTGCTTGTCTGTCCTTTCCCACTTACTAAGTCAACAGCGATGAACGCGTTTGTTTACATCTTAATTTTCAAAAGAAAAAAACATTTTATTTGAAAAAAAAATTACTTTTACATATTTTAATTTACTCTAGGTGCATTAAAATCGGGTTAGAGAAAGTATACAAACATCTCAAAGCTGTTATTTATACACAAACAGTGTTCTAAGCTCAAATACTATCCAAGGTGTTCACGATAGTCGTATTGGCAGAACAGTAGTTCAGTGTTGGGACACGGAGTGTGGCTACTGCGCGCTTCAAGTGCGCACTCTTCCCGATTCTCACTCTTCGTTTTCTATGCTCTTTGGTGACTGCAGCGCTGTCGTCGCCTGGGACGCAGATCTAATGCCGGCGGCCGCGGTGGCGTTCGAGCATGCCTGGCGGCGAGGCGTCTTGCTGACGGCGGCGAGGGTGTCGCCTTCAGCGTCGGCGAGCCAGAGCGGCCGTTCATAGAACTTGGGATTGGCTGTTCACGGCAAATCGAGCACTTTTTGATGTCCTGCTTAAGATCCGCTTGTATGCGCATTGTGTATTCTTCCACCGTATGTAAATTTCTCGCTGCCATAGGCCTGATCACTTTATTCACGTGTCTGTCATGTGAATGTGTAAAATTATTAGAAAACATTCTACAAATTTGCTGTTTCTTACAATTATATGCATTAAAAACAAAATACAAAATAAACCTTTCCAGTATTTACAGATATTTTCCTAACACTTTTAATTTGACGTTAAGACATAGAACTTCTTTTCCTCTGTCGTTACCAACCTTGCTGGACGCATGATAGTCAGTGCGCCAGTTAAAATATATACGCAGGAAGTGGCAGTGACATTTTTCAAAGGTTGACTTCATAGATGCTCAGATAACCATGAAAAGCCTATAAATGTGTTTACGTTCAACACGTCGTAGATTTCATAAACCAACGTAGAAAATCGTAGAAAAGGAAACGAGCGACGACGATTTTTATATACTTTCCGGGTGTTTCTGTCGAGCTGTAAATCAGTACGTTTCACTGCGGCGAAAGACATCGTGCTTAAATAACGTCTAGGGGCAAAATAACAGTTTAGACTATATTTGTACAACTATGTACTCTAGAATTAAGGCCGGGCTACAATTGATTCAGCACTGCGTTGTTTTGCCTACATTCAACATAAACTTAAAAATACTAGATGACCTTTCCATATGTTTTGTTACTAGGATTTATTGTTGCTATTAGTCCATAGATGCTGTTGTTTTTATTTCGAGATGTTATTTAAAAACACCTCGTATTTTTAGCATACTTACGGGAATATCAAATTAAAATCTTTATTAGTACACTTTCTAATATATTTTTCTTGAAGTCATAGGAGAGGCATATTGCAATTTATTTTAAACCTGACACTTAGTTCACATATTTCAGTATAAAGTGCATGTCCTGTAGATATAATAATATGCAAACACAATCTCCTAAAATTTTGTTTAGAAGAATTTCCCAAGTACGTACATAAATATTCTCATTTTCAAAATTTTATTTTAAATACTCTCCAAACATATTACGGTGCGAATCTCTTGAAATGAATCACAAGCTCATAGAAAACTTAGTATAAAGTAATTTTCACAGCTGTGAAAATTTTAGAATGGCCCTCTGTTCGTCGCTCAATACTTCCAAGTTGAATGCCACGGACGTTCGATTAAGTTTTCAAACTTTATTGCAGGAACGAATAAACTGGCCTCGACCTAATAAATGTGCAGGCAAATAAAGTCATTACATATTTCAACTTAACACTGGGCCTATTTTAAATAAGAAAACCACTGCAATGAGTGCCACTGAATCCTTATCTTAGGAAACTGATATCACACAATTCGTAGGCTGAATGCGTTGAGATACACTGATGAAAACTATAGCCGTAGTCTATTCATGGGGTCTTCACACTTTTTTATTCAAACTTTTGTAAAATCACCCCGTGAATGGCGTATTTGGTTGTGTCTTAAATATGTCATGTATCACAAGTGTTTTATACCTCCATTAACATAAAAGTATCTTATTTTTGGTTACACTAAACTTTTAAATTATACTTTATCTATAAATTATAATATTTCGTTCATAATTAATATGAAGAAAAACGCAGGGAAAGTATGGGTGTTGGTGATGCCTAATAAGAAGTAGTTCTCATGCAGCCTATGACTAATCTGAGTACGCACAAAGGCGGTGCGTTGTTCCTTGACTTGGTTAAGCTTTGTTTGCATGAGACGGAGGAATAACCTGAAAGTAGAACTTCCGCAGGGTTTTAGAAAAGTTGGGAGTAACCGTGAATGGACTGTAGCTATTCTACTCCTCACTTAAGCATGCGTTTTACATATTGTTCACAAAAATTGTTCATATTACATATTTTGCCAATCCGAATGTTGCTACCAATGTATTCTCCTTTATTAATATGAAATGTATTCAAATAACTACCATTAATTATTTGAACCCAAGTTAAAGTTCCCATCAAACTTGGATTGTATGAAAGTCGGTATGTGGTAACAATAAAGTTGCAATGTATGCCAATATCTCGCGATGAAACGTCAACAATTCAAGATGAAAACCACAAAATCTTTACAATCCAAATTTAGGTTAGAAGTAAGCAGATTCTGTCAATATGAGTACTTGGAGATAATACAGTAATTACATAAAAATAAATACATATTTTAGAAACAAGTGACCGTTACTTCGTACTACGTATACAGTTTTATATGATGTTTGAAAAAAAAATTCTAAATGTACAAGACGTAAAATTGTTCCAAATATTTTCAAATGGAAACCCCTTTATTTAAGTGGTTGTTGTATATTTAGAACCTCAGGTAAAATGAGCAGCATAAAATTGAACAAACAACTAATTGATAACGTTTACTTAAAAAATTTCAAAATAACATTTTATAAAGTACTGTTAATAGTAATGACTCATACATCTAAGGAATATAAATGATTTATCTCCTTCCAATGAAATGACTGTGCAATATACTACCATTCACTAGTATTTTCTCTCTTGCTCGGCGCTGACTAAACCTATTTCAGCGTAAATTAATTTTAAATTATATAAAGTTTTTATCGGTGAATCATGCATATATCAGTATCAGAATTCTAAATACATATATAAAATGCCCGTAGGATAAATATTGAGTATGACAGCGAGGGTTAATGTTTGTGTAGTAGGCCCTACTTGCATGAATATTTTTCCATTCCAAACTCTCATTTAACAGACTGGAGGAAAAGCCAAATTTTTAATCTGTATGCACTATAATTGGTGTGATGGGTTTTAAGCTACACATTAAATATTGTTGAATTTGATTTGAACAAGCAGTACCTTTTTGCAAAACAATGTGATGTAAGTTTTAGGTCGCGCAATTTGAAAATAACTAGCCAAATTTACAGAAGATCGGAATTTTTTGTACGCGGTAAAGTCTACGTTATTTATTGTTTACAGTTTTGTGAGTTTTCGTGGATCGTGATCAATTTTTGTAACGTTTTCTTAAAGTAAGACAAACATTTTAAAAAGGTTTACAGGGAATTCTTTATCTGACATCTCGTTCAAGAATACGTATAAGATATGCATGCTGGTTGAAGACGCTTGTTTGTGATGGAATTCGTGAAATGATAGTGTGGATTTTATTAGTTTATTTAAGTATGTCGTAAATAAAAGTTCTCATCGCTCATGACTTTTAGATATGAAATAAACTGAAATATAATTTACATGTAAATAATACGCAATTAAATCAACCAGACATTAGAAACAAATTTATATGTTTAAAATGTTAGCAGAAAGTCGTCCTAAAATAATTTTCGCATTATTTTTCCCACGCATTATTATTTTTTATTAATTTTTTCTTGCAGTAACGCTATACTTTAATTAACAAAGCTCTAATGTTTAACATAGCTGAGTAATTAAGTAGTAAAATTTTGGCTAAAGGATGGTAATTTTAACTTTTTCAAAATAAAGATAAAATAATGAAAATTTGCAAAATTATTGTTTTTTTTTTTAAAGAGTAAAAATTTTTACTACGATAAATGAAAATATTTATATTAACCTAGCAGAAAACCAGCAATAGTGCTCACTGGAATTCTGGTGTAAAGCCATAACATATTGGCATGTCATAATTGCTCTATTGATGTATTTTTGTATACGTTCAGCGGTTTATTTTTTGCGCCTCTTATATCCAAGAAATTTTCATTTTTCTGGTGTTAAATTGGCTTTCAGTAATTCTGCAATTAAAAAAGAACATTTTAGCATGTAAAAATAAATTACATGACTAGAGAGGGCGATTTAATTTTTATAAAAGTTTCGAGAGAGTGCGCTGTCATGCTAGGCATTTGTTTATTCCCGTGTCACGTTCCTGAAGAAGCTAGTGATATGGGTGAGCGTCCCCAGGCCACCGTTTAGACAGCCGAAACGTAGCACTTCCCCCTGGACTATCACGAATATACAACCCGCATTACTTAACTGTCGTGTTGGTTTCATATCCCACAGATGTACACAGTTGCAAAGCCACCGAGGAGGGCCAGCGGATAGCCTTCGCAACGTAGAAGAAAATATGAAAAGCAGCGTTATATTATCAAAAAATCTCAGTTTATCGTATTTTACACAGGAAAATATAATTATCGGCACAAACGTGGAGAAAACTGTATATTTCAAAATAAAGTATTTTAAAATATTAGTGCATTACAGCAGAAATTACCATAAATTAATACAAAAATACGGCTATAATCATATTCAACGTTAAAATACCAAATAAAACTTTAATAAATGAATGAGTGTTAAGTATCTCTATAAAATGGAATCATAGTTCCATTGGTAGTTACAAACTCAAACGTTTTATGATCTGAAATATTATATCCACTGCATTGTCAGATTCCTCTCACATGCTCATGTTAAGTTAGTTGAATGTTGATGTGATTATTGAAAAAATTACAGCAGTGGTAATACAAATATTTATTTTAAGACAACTCTTACGTTTACCAGCCAGTGTCACACACTAAGTGATTACGCTTATTTTTGTCAATGATTCTCATGACATCCTAAACGTGTTCTCGTGGTTCATGGTTGGCGCTGAAACTATCCTCAGAATAAAATGTGAAACTATTCGACCTATGGACAAAAAACGGCGGAATTTAACATTTAACGTCATGTTATAATAAGTGTAAACGACACGCCAATTACGTCAATGCAATGTCAAACATTTCTATAAAGTTAATATTTATGGATAATTTAATAGTCATTGTCTTTTAGATCTTAAGTTATTTATACGTTCATGTTTTCCATTATATTATCAGTAAATATCTTATTTTTCCATATTGTAACTTTCAAGCAACTTATGTAAAAAAAAATTAAAACATTAGTATATACAACCAAACAACTATTTTTTGAAGAATTCATTAAAGAAATACAGTTTCCAAGTACATTATCAACATTTACTACTTCATAAAGGAAAACCATCGGCATACATTTTCAGTGTAGGTATTTCTATGTTGGTAAATTAACAGGAAGTTCTCCCACTGGTTCGGACGTTTTTCAACAATGGAGACTATATTCTGCACTTTATAATCTAAAGATCTTAATTTCTAATTTATAGGTGCACATTCTCAAAATAAAATTAAATGACAACAATCAGGAAATGATAAAACAGAACGTGATTTCGTTTTTCTGGAAGACTCACGCAGAAACGTTCTCGTGTCTAAGAAAATCACTTCTCACTGTGATTATTGTTGTTTCCTGAGGTCACTATTTAACCTTCCCAGAGAACAGTTCTGTGTGGTGTGTTTGAGTGTTATTCGGGTGGGTTTAGCTGTTGATAATGACATACTTATAGTTTCAGGAAAGGTTCAATTAATACTAGCAAAACTCAGTTCTCAAGATAAGCACTTGGATGTCGCCAATTTCTTATAATACTTAAGTACATGATTTTTTCCTTCGAAATGGCGGTGGTGGTACAAATTTACGAAGTTTTCATAGCCCAAAGCAGGTAAAGTAATAGCTTACTGTGCAATCTACTAATTCCACAATGGTAGAAAATACATTTAACCCAAGTTATACATTTTCTTAAGCTTTGTGTTTTAAGAGGTAAAAAGTACATCACGTTTTATAATTATCTGGCGTGCAGAGGAAACATGGGGCATCAGTTGATGATGGCATTGTTTGAAATAGCGAGATTCAACAATTTTACGGAGCTGGAAAACATTTCGGAGGTCAATAAACCGACTTATATGGAAATTATAGTACATTAAAACAGCATGTATTACCACTGGTTATCCTTACTTTTTTTGTTTTTAACTCGCTTTTCCTAAATTATTAAATACCTGCTTCCAAATCTTGTACGTTTGTAGTATGTGAGTAGTACGGTTATCCGGAGTAGCCAAAGGCATGCCTGAACAAAGTATTTTAAGATATCGTCTCTGTGCATATACGTTTAATTATATTTGGATGAGACATTTTTGAAATTACATTAAATAGAGCTATGCTTATTGCTTGATAAAATCATTTCACATGACAAATTTTTCAGTTATTATATTTAATATAATTTTTAACAAAGGGCGCAGTTTTAACAACAATCATACAACATTTCCAGTTTAGATTTTTTTGAAGATCATCTAAGAAAAATTCTGGAACATTGAAATGAAGGCGACCATCCAACTTGACTTGAGGCGATGCGTCTGACATTATCGTGTTGATTTTATCTTGAAATTAAAATTATTTCAAAACCTTTAGCAAAAATTTTAATTTATTTAAATGTTGTCGAAAATTTGTAAGCAAGTAATGTAAGACAAAATAGCCTCAAAATTGTCTTCCATGTTTCTTGGTTTGCTACAGTTCTGTTTCTTAAAACTCGTTCAAATGGTTTACTATTTTATTCCTAAATTAGACAATTTGCGACCAACACGTTTCATCATACGACCGATCCAAAGGAAGGCTTCACTTGCTGTTAGTACGACAAATAAATATATATTTTATTTTCACTAACAACCTATTAAATAATGTTATAAGCATTAACGATCAAAATTTAAAACTACACCTACTTACTAACGTTAATTTAGAAACTATCAAGGAATAGTTATCTAAAATAATATAGTTTACTATCTTAACCAACATGATGGCAATTTTTTTTATTTTTATTGTGACTGCATGTGCTGAATAGAAATTGAATGGAATGTATCAAATTCGTTGACTCAGTAGCTTGAAAAAGCGTAATTACCAGTCATTCTTGATATATCTGTGAAAATGTTAACTGGAATATTTTGATGACTTTTATTGCAACAGCAATAGGGTTTTTACTGCAATCGTAGATATTACAATAACTTGGGAAATATTACGAATATATGGGCTACACAGTAATAGCTGAAAAATGTACAGATAGTGTGTTAAATTCTCTGATCCAGACCACTCTCTCATGCACTAATACATCATTCGGGTAAATTCTGGACAGCGTAATAAACTTCGTTCAACATTTCTCGTTGTGGTTATAACAGCTAGAGCAAGAATCATTATCCTCTGGCGAAGAAAATTTAGTTTTTGTGATACAGCAGAAAATGTTGCCAATATTTTCACAAAATACAAAATATGTATCTGACTTACCAAAATAATATCTGAACACCGACATTGTTGTAATGTCCGTCATCAAATCGACAGTACGGTCAAGTTAAATGTTTCCAATTATCTTGTCACAGATATACGAACAGTAAACCTAGATCTACATATCACTTAGTACGCTTACACAAAATATTGTTTCTAATCTCATTTTCAGTATCCGTATTGTGCCTATCCATTACTTTTATTAAAAATAACCTTAAACATAAAAATTAGCAAAAACCGTCGAATAGTATAACAAAATAAGGAATTAAGCCAAAATTAAAGTACCTGCGTGCTCCAGCCAAATGAGAGCCTTATAGCATCTGAAATAAATTACTGTAGAGTCCCAGGAACTAGTCTGTGGGAGCACTCAAATATAAGGTGTTGCATAGTTTCCACGTCTTCCTCAAATAAATTGTATGGATAATTTCGCAGGCCTTAATCATGTAGAGAAGAACCACATCGTCCAGTGTCTGGTACGCATACTAAGGAAAAAATATGGTTGTAGGAAACATCTAGGCTGTTAAGATAGGGACAGCCATCTGATGGGTTATAGGCTCCATTTAAATATTGTAAACTTATACAGTAATACCAACATAACTATTTGTTGTATGCCTGTTTGTGATTGTATTTGCTGCTGTTCATATGTATCCTACACCAGAGCACTACCCCCATTCTAAAAAAAATAGATAGGCCTCCAACAGAATAACTTCAACAATCTTTGGATTGTTCCACAACAAATGAGATCGTAATGACCTATTATGATAGTCTGTTTCTGCTACTCTCAGGCCCTATTTCAGAATCGTTGAGTATTAGCAACAGAAAATTCTGTTAGGCTATTAAAATGATGATTGTTGTGGGGAGAATGCAAATATTTTTGAAGTTGTTCTGTTGGAGGCCCGTCTGTTTTGCAGTAGGAATGAAGTTCTCTGCTGTAGCAACCGTATGTACAATCGCAGACAGGACTGCAACAAACATTTCTGTTGGCATTACTATTTACGTTAACAATATTTAGATGTTGGTATTACTATTTACGTTAACAATATTTAGAAGTTGGTATTACTACTTACGTTAACAATATTTAGATGTTGACATTACTATTTACGTTAAAAATATGTAGATGTTTGTATTACTATATACCTTAACAGCCATCAGATGACTGTTCCTATTTTAACAGTCTAGATGGTTCCTACAACCATATTTTTCCCAGTGCGCTCTTCTGAGATAGACCTAGGTATCCTGATGGAGGTAAAAACCATGTGGTGGGCGAGTTGTGTAAAAATAGGCTTCATTCCTGAAGTGATTTCATGCCCCAGTCTCTTTTCAGAGTGCACAGACTATAATAATATTATTTGCTAAGTCTTTATGGTAGCAATTGTGAGGGTTGCTAAACTTCAGTCTAAATTTGGTATTGTAACTCTGGAAAATTTTTTCATAAACTGAAGCAGGACATCGCGAATTTTTTTCAACCCTCTAAAGAGGTCGTTTAAACGACGTTCCTATATGAGATAGAGTTGAAGTTATATATTTAATAAATCGTGTACCACTAACATACGCACTTTATGCCGGTAAATAAATTGTGGGTTGCTATCTAAGTTTAATAATATGCCTAAAAACGATATATAAGTCTATGCCCTATTCTGTATTTCTGGCATCGGAATATGATTTTAAAAACAAATCAGTTGCGAATCTACGTGTCGTATTTATTTTTAACAGACCATGACCATTATAACTTTTATAATCCAAACTGATGTATTTTACCAGTTAATAAGTAAGTCTGCTTCAAAAGTAATACAAGAAATAATTTACTATTAAAATTGTAATTGTAGAAATGTAAGTCAATTAAAATGTAAAATTCTTTAATGTTTATAGTGCTTCTGCCAAAATATTAATTTCCGTAGTTATTTCATAATTACGAAATTCATTATTGGACAACACAAAAGCTATCTGAATGCACGAGAAACTCAGTTCACTGTTACTTGCTAACATTTCCACGGTGTCCGTGTAGTTCTTGGCTAAATTTTTAGGTATTAACAAATATTTGTGCGTTATATTGAATGGCAGAGTCGAAAAACCCGGAATTCAATTAATGAAAACACGGACCCATGTGAGATCTTCAGAAAACCGCGAATGCCAAGTCGTATCATAAAGTTAAATAGAATGTTCTCTGCAAAAAATTTATTAAACTACTATAAAGAAGTAACCTCAGGTTAAGTTTTCATGAAATAATGATCTCTATAGCATGTGCATGAAAAATTAATTCAAAGGTGAAACGAATAAGGAACTTACTTTCTTTCTTTAATTGTGACATATTTGCATTAAGAGTGCCATGAATGATTAAACACAGAATTTTGGTTTTTCATAACTGTACAATGGCTATCGCACTCGCAACTAACACAAAACTGTATCACAATTTACAAGAGGAAATTACTAATTCTCTGTCATTTCAACTAACTTAGCAACTCGTCCTAGTATACCCATTAGGTGTCTGAATTGAACTCGTGCCAGCAATTTTAGTTGTAATAATTAATCTAATTAATTGAAACATTTTTCTAAGTTCTTTAGTTATGATGCTTTTTGTACAAGCCGTTTTTGATAATGGATTGGCATTGTCTTAAATCTAAATGTTTACAACAAAAATATTGAAATTTATTTCAACTGCATCCAGAAACGTGTAATTGGTCTTAGTAGTACTGTTAACAAGAAAATGTAAAAGAAAAACATTTTTAATAAACATGTGATTACAAAAAAAAAACTTACCTTCTATACATAGGGTTGTGAATCGGTTGAGTGAAACTGTTTCCACAGTTCGCGGTACACGTNTTTTTGTACAAGCCGTTTTTGATAATGGATTGGCATTGTCTTAAATCTAAATGTTTACAACAAAAATATTGAAATCTATTTCAACTGCATCCAGAAACGTGTAATTGGTCTTAGTAGTACTGTTAACAAGAAAATGTAAAAGAAAAACATTTTTAATAAACATGTGATTACAAAAAAAAAACTTACCTTCTATACATAGGGTTGTGAATCGGTTGAGTGAAACTGTTTCCACAGTTCGCGGTACACGTTTGAACATGTAAATTTGAACAACTTTTCATCAGATAATGGTGACTATTAATTTTTACTTTCTATATATAAATATGATTATATTAAGAGGACCGAAACGTTTCTGGAACACTTTTTTGTTCTACGGCAATAACTTTTTGACATCAAGATAAAACTACGTATAAATGGAAAAAATAGGTAGAAATATATACAGTCCATTTAATCTTACAAAATCCGTTATGGAACGCATGGTAACCTTTGGTAACGGAATAGTTTAGATATATCAGTTTAAAATCCCATGTGCATATGAAACGATATTCAAAACTGGACTTTTCATTTAAAGATGATTTGATATGTAGATTCTGAATACAGAAAATTATTGTCATTTCATGAAATTATTAAAACCTACCTAATGCATATATTGGTAAAAATTATTTAGTTTGTTATAAAAAAATGTTTACACTTTAATTTTTTGGGAAGCAGCTGCTTTTAAATATGTCAGAGTAAATAAAACATTACTAAATACTTAACTCTTTCACAACGCATAATTTAACAAATAACTTTATAGATAGTCACAAGTTCATCTTCCGTATCCGCGAATTAAATGACTTACTGTGTAGGCATATATATTTATTTATTTATTCCGTTGCCAAAATAGATATCACTATGGAAGTAGGTCTCATACTTACCAGTTCAAATTAACAGAACTTTTAAATTAATTTACAACTAAAATAAAATTTACGAAATTCAGAAGTACCCAACGTGTACGCAAATATCTATACTTAAGTTTCTCTATCACGACATTTTTACAGCCGTTGTGAAAGATGTGAGGCAAAACCTTCTGAAAAATAAATATATGCAGGTTTTGTTACCACATTTTTGATCGGAAATCATTTTACAAAAGTGTTACCCCTCGTAAAAATGTTGCAAATAATAAAATGGTTTTCTCTCTCTATATTTTTGTTACATTTTACTTGTACTTATATAAAATTACTTGTAAATTGTATTTTTACATAAATTATGTGTATTTATTTTATAAACTACTTTCGCGTAAGTGTTATTTGTGGCTAATAGTTTTTGAAAGTTATTAACCATCCAAACTCGTAAACTGTTGACCCCACATCTTAGGAAAGGGCCGTTTGATCTCTGCCACACGTTGAGACTGTAATAAACACTAACATAATTTAGTAGTACTGTTGACAATAATGTAATAAAAGTGAATAAATTTCAATGCGATATGATAAGAAACGCATATTATAATTTCTTATATTTTATTTTCTCACTTGTTGGTATCGAGACAATTCTGTAATGTCTCATTCCGCATTTTAAACTAACTGAACACAATTAAGTACAAATGTATCGTAATTATATGAAAAATACTAAACAATATTACCGTTATTCACGTGTGACTAATTTTGTATAATAAATTGGAGGAAATCAGTTCAGATAATCCTTGGACTGTTATGTCCTGAATGTATTAGGAAAGCAATGTTTTAAAAAGAATGTTGTACGATATTTTAAGTGATCAGTGGGTTCTATTGATATGTAGATATTGGTTGAAATATGTTTACTTGTTCAAGAGAATCAACTGTGCACTTCAATATTTTGGGAGAACCACATACTATTTACTACGTGACTTGATATATATTTCAAATAAATAAAACATAGATATAAGTTATATTCAGTAGGCATAATATGATCAATTTATAATCATTCAAAACTACGGAAATTGCATTATTCAACGCAAAAATTATATATATTTATTCGATGGCCAAAAACCAATTTCTTACTTACAAAAAATATTATCGAATAAAAATACCTATAGGCTATTCACGGTAAAGTGAGCACATTTGAGACCCGAGTTACTTTTACCTTTCAGTTATTTTTTTATCTTTTGACCGCTTTTAAAAATAAATACAGCCATGCAAGTAATAAACACAGTGTGTGTATTCCACCCCACTCGGAATGAGTGGTTTTTCAAAAGTGCTCACTTTACCGTGAATAGTCTATACGTGAAAGTGAAATAACTTTATAAATGGCTTATACATTTTTTAAAATAAATAATTAAATATAACTGAAATACAGATAAAGAAAACAAATGCCTTATTCCCAAGATTTTTTACGAAGAACACCACTTCTACACATGATCACCCTTCAAAAATGTTGAAACAGCTTGTTTTTATTTTGTATATCAAAGGGTTTCACTTAATATCTGCCACCATAACTATAAAAATGTCCTGGTAGAGAAACGTAAGTACATATTGGTGTAGGTACCTACGCGTTGGGTACATCTAAATATAACAATTCAGACTAGAAAGTGAGTGAGTTTAAAAGTTCGATTATATTTGTACGGGAAAGTAAGGGGCCTTCTCATAGAGAGAAACACGTATACAGAATAAAAATTTGAATAACGGAACGACTTTCTAAAAATTAGTGTAGAATGGAAAACACCCTAAACAGGAAATTGCTTTTATTTACATTAAACCATTTTCTAAAACCTAATTATATGATGCTTTATAAACGCGTTTAACGGATTTATAGACACGTAGTTCATGCAAAAAATGTAATAAACTAACATTTTGCTGATTTATCTGAAGGGACTTCATTAATGCGTTTGTAAACAAACCACCCAGTGAGATACAGTATATAAGCATTTCGTTCTGAAAGGCTGAGTAAACTTCAGCTTTCGTACTTATCTGCTTAGGGACCTATCATTTTTCACACTGCTAGACTACTGAAAGTACTATAACAATACGCCATAAATGATGAGTAATTTTTCTTCGTGGTCGGAAACAGTTGTGTTGCGAGCTATACGAAAAAGGATACAAATGATATTTTTTTTTCTTTCTAAATTAGTGCGAGGACTGTATATTTGTTATTATTAGCATAAGCAAGAATACTCCAGAAAATGGACGCCGCCCGTGCCCTCTGCTGTAATTATTCTTCTGGCTGAATGGAAGGGCCGACGTCGTGGTTATTAGCCGAGCGTTATCTGCGCTCTGTGGGGAGAAAAAACGGAGATTCAAATGCTTCTGGAAGCAGCCGCTAGATGGTAGCGCGATGCAGCAACTTAGCAGACGATTTGAAAGAGAGTTTCGCGTGCTCTGCGAGGAAACAAATCACGTCATAGTTACGTAAAGTAGCAGCGTGCGTACATTGTATAACATGTCTTCCGGTACGTCATTTAAACAGTGCGAAATATTAATTAACTTACCTTAACTGACACTTAGGGACGTAAGAAAATTTTACAAACTTTTCGTTGCCGTAATTTTTTTTAGCAGCTGGCTACGTACATAGTTTGGCGCGTTTCTCAAATAAAATATTTTTCATACACCCTGCGTTCGGCATGAGAATTTACGGATAGGCTATTCACGGTAAAGTGAACACTTTCGAAAGGCCTCTCATTTGGAATAATAGTCAATAAATACATTTAATTTTACTTTAAGACGTTAACTTCCGAGTGCGGTGGAATATACACACTGCNAGCAGCGTGCGTACATTGTATAACATGTCTTCCGGTACGTCATTTAAACAGTGCGAAATATTAATTAACTTACCTGTTAACTGACACTTAGGGACGTAAAAAAATTTTACAAACTTTTCGTTGCCGTAATTTTTTTTAGCAGCTGGCTGCGTACATAGTTTGGCGCGTTTCTCAAATAAAATATTTTTCATACACCCTGCGTTCGGCATGAGAATTAACGGATAGGCTATTCACGGTAAAGTGAACACTTTCGAAAGGCCTCTCATTTGGAATAATAGTCAATAAATACATTTAATTTTACTTTAAGACGTTAACTTCCGAGTGCGGTGGAATATACACACTGCGTTTATTACTCACATGGCAATATTTATTTTTAAAAAGGTGGTTAAATGATAATACATTGCTGAAAGGAAAAAGTAACTAGGGCCACATAAGTGTTTACTTTACCATGAACAGCCTATAGATGTGTAGGCCTGCTTAGCATAATTTTATCAATTCATTGACACCGATCGTTAATGCAAGTATTTACAATGTCTCAGTGTAACGCACTATAGTAGAATAGAGCATTGAGTTAANTTGACACCGATCGTTAATGCAAGTATTTACAATGTCTCAGTGTAACGCACTATAGTAGAATAGAGCATTGAGTTAAAATTTAGAATAATTAGAACGCTACTTGCATAATTTCTTGACAGCTTTTCAAACCACTGCCAAAACAAAAAAACAAAAAAACATTATGTTTTTGGGTGCGCGTACGTCTGTAGAACTCGTTGACGTTGAAACACCGTTTTCGTAACTTAAAAACTCTTCCTTACATTGCTCTCTCCTGATTTGTGTGGACAAAGTAGGCCTGTGCTAAACAGGGTATCAGGCACGCATTATTTCTCAGTCTCTTTCATCCTTTGTTTCCAACGGCGACCGTCTAAAACATGCTTTCAAGAAGTAAAAAANCGCATTATTTCTCAGTCTCTTTCATCCTTTGTTTCCAACGGCGACCGTCTAAAACATGCTTTCAAGAAGTAAAAAACACAAGATTTATTTACGTATCTACCAGTTTTTCTTTGGGTATAATTTTTTAATGATTAAAAGTTGAAATTAGTTATATCTAGTTACAGAATTGATATATTTTTTAAAAGAAAATGCAGATACGTTATTTATTACTAGATGACACCTGGGGCACAGAAAGTTGCACGCAATATTGCGAGGAGTCATGAGTAAAAGGCCGTGATAAGAATTTTTTAATAGCAGCTGCTTTAAAATATGTCAGNATAAGAATTTTTTAATAGCAGCTGCTTTAAAATATGTCAGACTAAATAAAACATTTACTAAATACTTAACTCTTTCATGACGCATAATTTAATACACAACTTGATAGATAGTTACAAGTTCATCATCCGTATCCGCGAATTACATGACATCCTGCATGCCTATATATATATTGCCGAAAATAGATATCGCTATGGAAGTAGGTCTCAGACTTACCAGCTGGCTATTCTTTTTCAGGNTATATATATATTGCCGAAAATAGATATCGCTATGGAAGTAGGTCTCAGACTTACCAGCTGGCTATTCTTTTTCAGGTTGGTGAAATTTTGCTACAAGTGACATCCAAATTTTATCATGTAATTTCAACACGTATGAAAATTTTAATCTAACAGTTACGTTTTAGTGGCACATCTTTATAGTGTATACAAGCGAAAAAAATATAAATTTTCAAATTTTAATTTTTTATACAATTTACCGCCTGCTTCTGTCTCCTCTCGTTTGGATGCTGATAGGCCCCACATGAGTGTGCTCAACCCCCCCCCCCC